>BQNB010004493.1:0-54102 GCA_026074375.1 Tanacetum coccineum | reverse complement strand
AAATATATATGATGATGAATGAAATAATGAAAAATTAAAAAATAATAATAATAATAAAAGCTATGGGCTGATAAAAGTTTACTACCTCTTGTCGGCTCACAACCGATGTTGCAGCCTTCTAAAAGGTCGAGGGTTACAATTGCATAAATATTTAATATTAAGTTTAAATTAATAAATAGATTTCTTTTTGTTAAATTCAAATATGCTTTTGAATTTTGACTATTCTATTTTATAAGCTATGTATATTCGGGAAACCTGAGAGTTTTTGAAACCTAAGGTCCATGAGTCCCGATACTAGTCTCTGTGGGGTGTCAAAAGCCTGGTCACTTAGCCGCAAGGTTGGGATGTGCCGAGACGAAAGTCGCTACATAGGATGATCTCGCCTTCAAACTCATTATTCTCGGGTGGAACGTAAAGCATAGTGTTTTCCAAAACGTTGATCCATGGTTAAAATTCAAAATATCACACTCACTTAAGATATAATAAATGTCGGGAGTGAAAAGTTTACAATTTGCAAATATGAGTAGTGTTAGCATCTTAACTGATATTTAGCTGTGATTTCGTTTTAAGCTTGGTTTGGATAAGTGAAAAGTCGATGACGATGAATTTATCCTATTTGGGGCATTCTCGGATCGAAATGCATCTTGTTCTATGATCCCTAACAATTATGGAAATAATGAAAGTCGAAATATTCTTAGTTTACTTGTTAAAAAAAAGAGAGAGAGTTTTGAAAAATAGGAAAATGGGGTATTCTTAAACTTGTGATTTCTTAACTCTCTCCACGAAAGTCTTTGCTATTTTTCAAAAATTTAGTTTGGGGAAGTTCTGAGGTATTTGGTTTTAGAGTATATAATATTGCGTGAGGACACGCAATCGCTTAGTTTGGGGAATTTTGATGTGTGAAAAATTACATATCCTTATTATATCCAAAATGACCCTTAAATGATGAAATTGTGCATAAAATGCTTGTATATTGCTTGTTTTGTCTTTGTGATTGTGTAGGTACGGATAATGCAAATATCACAAGAAATCGGCCAAAACCGGACAAACACGGACACGAGAACGAATAGAGTACACAAGAGCCGAGGATTTGATTACTGAAAGGTCAAACCACAAAAAGACAAAACCCTTAAAATATCACAAGAGCCCTAAGTGTTAAATCAAATCTCACCAAAAATCCCTAAAGACCTAACACCATTATCTCTTTATAATATAAGAGACAACGGTCGTTATCCCTTTATAACTTTACTCCTATAAACCTTTACCCGAGCCCATCATAAAAGCCCAGGTCAACGACCCAACCATCCCGAGTCAAACCCATCATATTCAGCTAAAAAAGGCGGGTAATATCTTGTTACTATTCATCGTCATCTTCGTGAATTAACCCACCTCAAAACAAAGGGTTAATTAAATTAACAGCGTGAATAATCAATTCAAGTATCAAGGAATGATCTGGCAGAATTAGACGTCATACAAGCTTTTGATTGGTTGAAACCCACATGAAGTGACACGTGGACATAGAAAGAAAGCACACCAATCAATGAAATTTGCACTAAAACAAGTGCAAAAGAAGCACAGAGGTCTGACACACGGAATGCCATGTTGGCAATCCGTGTGCTCACTCAATCAATCCAACAGTCATAAGGACGGATCCAATGATGGGCAAATAATTAAGGTACGAGATTACAAGGAGCGTGTAACAAACTCAAGGCCTAGAAGCTTCATCTCAGCTCTATAAAAGCATACCTCATCACACACATTTAGGGAGAGCTAGTTTTTCATTTTTTTTCCAGCTTACTAAATTTTAGCTTTTTCTTTCAAAATATTTTAGCTTAATGTAATTTTCTTTTCAGTATTGTAATAAGCTGTTTTATTAATACAATTTAAGTTTCCTTAATAAGCTCTTACTTTTCTAAAGCTCACTTTTATTCAAATTCTGTTTAATAAGCTTCTAATAAGCTCATCTTAAACTCTCTGAGTCTCTAAGCTCAGATTGAGTTCAAATTAGTCATCTAATCTACTTAGAACAATTAAAATCTGTCTATTACCTTTGCTAAATGGGATTGAGCTTTTTGGATGATGAGCTAGCAATGGATGAGCTCATAGGACTTTACTAGCTTATCCTAAAGATAAGCTAGAGCTTGAAGAAGCTCCTTGAGCTTTTAAAGCCTTTTTTAGCTAAGGCTTTTTTAAGTCTTCTTTAAATTTCAAGTCTCTTAGCTTAATAATTGCATTTGCTTATTTTCAACTTATTACTTGCTTATTAGTACTTAAATCTGTCTTACTGTGCTTATTAAATATGTTTGATCATCTGTTTTCAAGTTTAGTAGTTTAGATCATAGTTTTTCATATTTTATCTTAAAAATCAATAAAAATCCAAAAATATTAGTATAACTAGTAGCTTAATGATTCTGGCTTATTTGATTGTTGATATAAGCTCATAAGTTCTGTTAATAGTTGTTTGTTATTTGGTAATCAAGTTTTATTAAATAGACTTCATTTTCATAAGCTTAAATATAATTGAGTGTTTTTAAAGGGGTGTTTGGCATAGCAGTATTAACCACAAGTTAATACTGCTAGTGGCCAATTGGTTTTTGGATATTTGTCTTGAATTCTCATTTAACTCTGTTTAAGTAAGTTTTATAAGCTAGATTAGGTTTAATTAAGTTAGATTCATATATGTTCAAATCTGTTTGGCATCATTTGCATTTGAAGCTTCAATCAAATCTAAGTAATTGTCATAGCCTCATTTGTTTTCAAATGTGTGTTTGATATGTGTAGAATTGAGTTCTTATCCTGCACTTTGTCAAATAAAAGTTTGGGTCATAGTTGTGCAAAATACGCCAGATAGGAAAAACAGCAAACTGTCATTTTCTAGTTTAATTTTCTATAGGTTTAAGTAACTTTTAGGTTTTGATTTTCATAATTTAAGTAACTTTTGGGTCATTAATCATTTGTCTAAACTTGATTTTTAAAAATAAGTTCATTTGCTTATATGTCTTTAAGCTTAAAAGTTGCCATTTGTCTTCTCAAACAAAAACAAAAACTCAGATCCTACTGAGTAATTCAGTTGTTTTCAAAAGCCTTTATCATTAAGCAAATGTTTTCCAAACTCCTTTTCAAAAGCATTTCTAAGTATCTAGTTGGTCATAGTTTAAGCTTCAATAAGCCATTTGGTCTCAAGGTTTCATTAGAAAACTTAAATATAAGCTCAAAAGTGCCTCAAAGGGCTGGTTGGTTTTAAGATTAGTGACAAGTTCTTATATTGATTTCTAGCTTATGACTTGTCTGAATTGAGCTTATATCTGTCATAGTAACTTATTAGGTTGGTCTTAAGTAGTCAGTAGCTTATTTGATTTAATTTTTAGCTTATTGTAAGCTTTTAGAGTTTTTAAATTTTGAAAAAGCCAAAAAGTAAAAAAAACATAGTTAAGTGTTTTTTTGTTCTTTTTAAGCTTTTTCCAACTTATTTAGTGGTTTTCAATAAAAGTTTCTTTTATTAAAAGTGTTTATTTTCAGCTTTTCTTTCCCTTAGCTTATTTGTCCTTAAATTGCCCAATTAGTTAACTTTTTAGTGGTTTAGTTTAATTTAAGCTTTTCTGTCTTATTTAGCTTATTTCTGAGCTTATTTGTAGTTTATAAAATTGTTGTTTTACAAAAGTTGCTTATTTTTAAGAGTTTTAAAAAAGTTATAAAAAATGGAAAAAATTAAAACATCTTAGGAATGTTGGGAAGCCCGGTGAGCAAGGCTCGAAATCCTGGCCTCTAACACTTCACAGAATTTTAATCCCCACACACAACAACCTTTCATGCTTACACTTGATCATCGTTTTTATTCGTACAATCTATTCTTTTATATTACATTTTTGGTCCTTTAGTTCAATAAGTTGTTTTAGCTTATTACACAGCTTATTCGATAAGCTGTGTTTCCCAACTTATTTTTCCTAGATTTCCTTTTCTATTGCCGGCATAGCATAGAGAAAAAAACATTGCATGAAACTTAATCTCAGCCATCGAAATGTTCTTCATATTAGATCTCAACCATTCAAAATAAAGTATTGCCTATTTTTTAGCTATTGGACCACGGGACATCTTAGATTTTCCTTTGAGGATAAAAACACATGGATAAAAAAGTTATAATTCCACTGCAAAATTTAAGTGATGATCTCTATCCTCCTCAATTAAACTGCAATATTTTTTGGCTGACTTTTGAGGGGTTGACGCCATTTTTGACAATGGTTTTCAAAAGTTAGCGGCCAAAAAAAGAACACTTTACTTCATTCATTCTAAAAACAAACATATACAACACATACAATCTCTCAACCTGTAGCTACTCCTACATCCTCAAGCCACCTCTGCCGCTAATGCTTACATGCTTACTTTTGTAGTTTATATTTGTTGAGTGTATTAGCATTTTTATTTCAAGCCACCGGAGCCTACTTCTCTTCTTTCAAGTTATTTGTTGTTTTGTTCTAGATCTCAGATAATACGCATCTCGAAGAAAAGTGTGTAGATGTAGGGAGTAACTTGTGGTCTTTCTTAACCCCCAAATTACCCTCTATGTCTTTTGTTTGTAATCTGTTGCAACTGTTTGTGTGAGCGCGCGTCCTTTTTTGTGTGTTGAAGAGTGTTTTATGTAATGTTTAAATCTTGGTTTGCAAAATCAAAAGACGAAGCGAGAATGTTTGTGTGTGTTCTTTTGTGATACTTTAGGGGTTAGTGTGTTGATTTGTTGTTACTTGTTGTCTATGTTATTTTGTATGGTGATTGTGGTGGAAGAAATTAAGATCTCTTCTTCTGACATAAGGACTGGCTAGTCCAGGAGCAAACGGCTCTTGGTAAAGACTTCTCAAATCCGTTCTATGGTTGACAACTTGCAAATAAGTTGTATGGTTTTCAACTCACCATATCTGTTTAAGTGAAGAGTTGGCTAGCCCACAAGTTTATGGCTTGTGGTAAAGGCTGTGGAAAAACCATAACTAGTCCATAAGATTATGGCTTATGGTAAAGACAAATTGCAAATCCATATTAGATGGTTGACACTTTACCAAAAAGTGGATGGTATATCAACTCACCAAGTTTCATGTACAAAGAGTTGACATGGTTATCAATCCACCATGGAATTTACCTTTTCTAGGTGCCAAAGGATTGACTAGCCCTGAGCAAACGGCTACAGGTAAAGGCATATCAAATCCGTTTATGGCTGTAATGGTTTGCCAAAAACCATATGGTATTCAACTCACCAATGTTTCAAGTACTGAGAGTTGAAATGGTTTTCAGTTAACCATGGACATACACCTTTCTGGTGGCCAAAGGACTGACTACTCCAGAGTGAATGGCTAACTGGTAAAGAGACATCAAATCCATTTAAAATTTTCAATGATTCACCTCTCACAGGAGTTAACACACCTGGAAGTGATGAGAATAGACTGAAACTTTATGATTTGATGTACATAATTGTCAATGTTGCTGATATGATGGATTGCTGAAGAGCTTTGAAGAATAGTTGCTGCAAAGATAAAAAGAGAAGACTTGAAGTGTTGCAGATCAAGAACAACTTGAAGAATTCTATTTACAACATCCTCAGAAAGCTTAAAGTGTTTAAAGTAAAGATCAAGAATGTTTTGAAGGAACTTGAAGTTCACAAGTGAAGATCAAGTTAGGGGAGGATTGTTGGGAAAATAGATTGTAACAGACTTAATACTGGTAGTATAACAGTTAAGTCTGGTAGTAATAGTTAGTTCTGTTAGTATTGAGTTAATACTGGCAGTACTAAGTTAAGTCTGGCAGTACTAAGTTAGTACTGGTAGAGTAGCAGTACTAGAGTTAGTACTGGTCATAGTTAGTTCTGTTTATAGTTAAGTCTGTTTATGTAACAGAATAGTAATAGTTATCTTAGAGATATCTTAGGAGATATCTTAGGAAAGGATATGTATTATCCTTTGATGTTTGTAAAGCCCATTAGGGTTTCCTTGGTGTATAAGAGGAACCCTAAGGCACAATGTTATGTACATGTAAGCGATTGAAATATCAATAGAAGCATAGAGCTTAATAGCAATTTAGTATTATCGTTTCTTCTTTATTCTTGTGTTAAGATTCCGCATTAACACTTGATAATTCATAGTCAGTGTCTCTCATATAGTTGATTTGGATTTATCCAAGTTATCTATTGTCTTACAAAGGCTAGTCAGATCCTAAACCAAGGACCTACAAGGCTCGAACCCCCGACCTCAACATCCTCACCTTTTATAAACGCCTTACAACACACACTCACTACCAACGTGCCCTGGGGTCTTTTTCATTATAGTTTTACAAAGTTTATTATTTGTATACATTTTAGCCTTTTTGTACAATAAGCTGTTTTAGCTTATTGCACAGCTTATTCGATAAGCTGTGATTCCCAACTTATTTTACCTAGATTCCTCTTAGTTCAAGCTACTTTCTATAATTTTTTCAGAATTTTTATAATTAGTTTAGTATTTTTAAACATTTATTTTTATTAAAAACTTTAAAAATTCATAAAAAAATAGAAAAATAATCAAAAAAAGTATAATTCTTTTTTAGAAAATTTTCTTTTGTCATATAGTTTCTAGGAAAATTAGTTTTGCTTCCGTAGGGTTAAAATTGCAAAATTTCAATTTTTAAAGAACGAGATTCGTTTCCGTTCACGTTTTTCGTGTTTTTAAGCTTAATTCAACTCCGTTTTTATTCTAGTTTTCTTTAAATATACCTTTTTAGTCAATTAGAGTCTATCAAAAGTGAAAAATTCATTTTAGGTTTAATTTTGGAAATTTAGGGTTTTTAATCACCATTTAGGGTTCCCGTTTTGCGTTTTTAGTTAAAGTTTAATTTCCCGTTATTAAAGTTAAGTTTAATTGTCCTTTAAATTGCTCACTTTTAGGATTTTAGAAAAAAAATCTTCTTCGAACCAATTCAAATCATTGTCCAAACAACAAACGTGGTCTCAATTTCATAAATCTTCGAGGAATACGACCCGGTAATCACTTACCGGTAAATATACGTATTATTATATATAATTATGAGAATTTTCCTTTCTTTCTTTGTCCTCAAGGGTAGTTTGGTAATTTTCTATACTTATATCATTATACGTGTATAAAATTATTTACATCAAGCAACTTTTGGCACGGACTTGAAGATGGCTAAACTGTTATCATTCAAACTTTATGTTTTTAGATTTTGGTACCTGTCCTTTTGTAAAAGTCTAATATATTATTGAATGATAACTAAATTTTCTAAAAACGTCTCTTTTGAGTCGTTTTTTATGATTATGACTGTTGTACTACGAAGTAATACCCCAGATTAGCTTCCGCTGCTATATGTCCAAAATGGGGGTGTTACATATCAGTCACATAATAGTCCATGCATTTACACAAACACATAATCACAGTAATTTAAAACTCTTTTCAACACTTGCAACATTTTCATCCCAAGTTTAAAACGCAATAAAAAGTGGGACTATATAACTCACCTGAATGCTTAAAACGCAGCTTCCAATTCCTATCACGCAACTATACAAATAAATAAACATGGTTACACGCGACCAAGCTAAAAGCTCTAGTCCATGTAACACACATATGATGGATTTCTAAGGGTTTCATTAACGATAATGGGTCACCCTAACACCATGCCCAACCTTAACCACCTCATTAACACATTACACTAGTTAACTACAATTTATTCAGAAATGCAGAATTTTAATGTATCTTTACAAACTTAAAAACCTTACTTGCTGACTTTCATAAATTATACCAAAAATCACCTAAGTTCATTTATGAGTTTACTAACTACCTTTTGATTCCCAAATGCTTATTACATGTGCAACTACTCCAAATAAAATCCAACTTCAAAATTGTCCCAATTCGGATCTGATTGCATACTAAAATGTATGGCCCTAATTACCATACTTAGACACACAATCAGAAGCTATCCTTCTAGGATTTCTTTATATACATATAGAACCCAATCACTTTAGATTGGCTATCCTTAATTCCACTTATAAGTTAGGGTTTTACCCTTCTAAACATGACCTAATTCTGACCCGTATTTACTATTTTGACTACTTTTCTTGTAACCAACATTTAACCAACTTCCACAACTGAAAATCATTCAATGCTGGACTTTTTGAAAAATAGACTCTTTAAACTACAATTTAGGCTCTTGAATCATATCAAAACACGTTTCTAACATCAGTTACAGAAGCCAAAGAATCAAAACGCCGAAGCCAGAAAAACGTCAAGACTCAGTCTAATCTAGTCAAAAAAAAAGTCAAACATGGTCAACAAAAAGTCAACAAGACCTAACTATAGTCATTTGATACCCTCAAAGTTTCACTAAAATCCAAAAATAGCCCCTCACCTCTAATTGGGCCTTACCCGGATCCTAAAGCCCAAAACCCTAGCCCACTTATCTTTTTATAAACCACAAGGACTAAACTCGCAATTACCTAAAGATATTTATAACTAGAAAAGGAGAAAGAAATGAGAGGGACTGAAAGTGTCAAAAGGCCAAAGTTTAAACCAATTCTACCCCGATTCAGTTATAAAAATGGCGCGAAGGCCATTTACTATTCATCGTCATCAACAAATTACCTTAGGGTTAAATCAAGGGGGTTTTAGAAATTGATGGGCAAGGAAGTCAATTCAAGAGCTCACAAGTACAATGGCAGGGTCAAATGGGTCAAATCAAGAGTTTTCATTAGCTCTCAAGCCAAGAGGCCACGTCATTAATGGAGGAAGCACAAAAATATGTGGGTTTTGCACTTAACTCACTCACAAAGGAAGCACAAGCTGTCACATCAAGGAATGACAGCTTGGCAATCCTTGAGTGCACACAACTTGATCCAACGGCTCAAACATTAAGATCCAATGATTAAAGGATTGAAAGGTGTAGATTAAAAGGAGTGGAGAGCAAGGCAAAAGGGTCTGGAAGCTTCATCAAACGACTATAAATAGAGCTTCACTCTTCACACACACACACACGTAGCTTTTAATTTAGTTGTAGCTTAAATTTTGAAATTCCTAGCTTAATGATGTTTTAATCTTGTAATTTTCCTTTATAAAACCTTAAACCAAAAAGTGGTAAACTATTCAACCCCCCTTCTAGTTTTCCACAATTGGTATCAAGAGCCACGTCAAACAAGATTTTTAAAATAAATTGTATTTTAAAACTTGAATCGATCTATGGAATCGAAAAAATATTTAGAAGGGCAATCTATGCAAAGACCCCCACCACTATTTAAAAAAGTTATGGATTTATTTATTGGAAAAATAGATTCAAACTTTATGTGAAGTCAAAAGGATTAGATCTTTGGCATGTTATTACCGATGGTGATTTTCCTCCTATTCAAAATAATCCTGAAACTAAAAAGGATGAAGTCGTACCTTTTCATAAACAAAATGATGATCTTAAAAAGAAACTTGCTAAAAATAATGAAGCTAAAATGGTAATTTATAATGCTTTGCCACGAAAAGAATACGAAAGAATTTTTATGTGTCAAACCGCAAAAGAAATTTGGGATACTTTGTTAATCACTCATCAAGGTAATAATCAAGTCAAAGCTAACAAAATAGATCTTCTGTGTTCAACAATTATGAAACAATTTACGATTTCTGGGATGAGGAATCAATAGAGAATGCCTTTGCTAAAATTTATACACTATTTTACTTGTCTAAAAGCACGTGATGATGGCTTTTTTCTAGCAAGAATTGTGGTAAGGGAAGTTTTTAGGGCTATTACATCAAAATGGCACCGCGAAAGTCACGCAATGAAGAATCACAAGAATCTAACACCTTACTCTTGAACGAACTTTATTGGAATCTTGAAGTTTATGAAGAAGTAATAAAGAAAAGATTTCAAAAATGGTCAAAGGCAGAAAGAACAAAGTAGATCTCTTGCATTAAAGGTGGAAAAAAGAAGTAATGTGATGAAGATAGCTATGCTCCGATAGTTGAGACGAAGAGTATGTTATGGCCATTAAAGGAATTCATGAAATTCTTCAAGAGACGGGAAGATTTGTAAGGACAACCAGAGGCGATAGAAAAATATTCCAAGAAGTAGAATGATGGTTATGGTTTAAAAGTGAAAGAAAATGATTTAGATGTGGTGATCCAAATCACCTCATTAGAGAATGTTCAAAACCGCCAAAGAACAACGATCAAAAAACATTTATTGGAGGAGCATGGAGCGACAATGGAGAATATGTAGTGGAAAAGACTAAAGATTAAACTTGTCTTGTTGCTCAAGCTCCCGATAAAATATGATTAGGATTAAACTTGGAACCCGATGAGTGGATTAAAGATAGTGGATGCTCAAAACACATGACGGGTAATCGAAAATTATTTTCTTCATACAAAACATACAACGGAGGTAACGTAATTTTTGCTTAGAGTAGGTCAAATATGTGATAATAAATGCAAAGTAATATTTACCGAACACTATAGCGAAATAATTAAAGACGAAAATGTTATAGGTAAAAGAATTAGGAAATGAAGAATATATGTAATGAAACTAGGAAATAAACCGGAAGATAAAATATGCCTTGCAACATTAGACGAAAACTCCACACTATGGCATAGGAGATTAGGTCACGCGAATATGCAACTAATTCAATCATTAGCATCTAAAGAGTTAGTTAGAAATCTACCCAAACTTAAATACGACCGACATTTTTGTGATGCTTGCAAAATTGGAAAATGGAATCAAACCCAAACTCAAAACCAAAATTTATACTTATAAACAACACCAAAATCCCTATTGCAAGTGATGATGAGGTAAAACATTTTTACAAACCTTCTTTAAAACCCAGAGTCGGATTTACTAAACCCACAATAAGGTCTAAAACACCTCCTCCGAGAAGAAAAGAAAATCCTCATCCTCGTTCCAAAACATCTCAACCTAGGAGAGACAATGGTAGACCAAATTACCCTAACACTAATCACACAATGTGGAAACACCAACCAAATTTCACTCAATGTGCAAGTTGCTCACCATGTATGTGCCAAAACCAAATGCAAAATAGATGTGTAAACAATAACTTTGGATACATGAAACGTTGGGGACCAAATGGCTAAGTCATCACAATCTTTGAAGTGGTATGTTATCTACTAACATTCTTTGTCTACGGACTAAAGAATTCATGATAAGGTTCCCATGAACCCTTATCATTTACATTATGAAGACATTAACGAAGACTATTCTAAAGTCTAAGGTACGTCTCACTTTTCATATTCGTAGAATATAGATTACAAGTAAATGTCTATGTGTTACTATCATAATGTAGTATAATTAGTTCTTAAAAATAATAGTGTAGTCTCTAGAAATACCATTTGTTGGTTTTCTAGCTTTGAAGTGATTAGTTCTTTAAGGAATACGCTTTCGTTTAGATTATAATAATATGTCTACAAAATGGAAATCTTCTATGACCACGTAGCAAACTCACGAGATGAAGAAGAGCAAGCTACTGTTAACAATTCACATATGAAGTAGGATTAGTCACGCAACGATCATAAGACACACTTATGGAATGAAACACACTCCTTCGACTTCAACGATCGGTCTCGAATTCTATGACAACCATCCGTCTACGACATCTGCCTCCAGTGCACACGTCCTACGATCTACATACGTCTATCGATATCATCTCTAGTACTCATTCAATATTACGCGTCTTGATTTTCTCTAAATCGTGACATTTAATTATTTCATCCGAGATAAATTATCTTACTCAATTAACTAGAAGTTTAATTTGAAAAAAGTCACTTAATCCTCGTTAATCCTTCCTTTGACTTAACTACTTGATTACCCTCATCCTGAAAGTAATCCAATTTTTTTAAAGTTAATTAAAAATGTTAAGTATTCCTTCTCGATTATATTAAATAATATTACTAGTATATTCCAACGTATTTTGACACTTATCATTCTCACAAAAATGGCCAAAAATTGAAGAATTTTTTTTGGGCGGCCCCCTTAAAATTAAGGGGACCGGCCGTGTAAGTTGGGCGGCCCCCTTAATTATTTAAGGGGGCCGGCCACTGGAAAAACAAACTTCCCTTTTTCATTCGAAAATACATAGCCAAACACCATTTTTTTCCTTCTTCCCTCTTCCACCTGCTGTGACGAAAAACCCACCACCATATTCACCAAAATCAAACTTCAAATCATCCAATTAACCAAAATTCGCAAGGGGAAATTACAAACAAATCAATCAACAACATCAATTGTGATAAAATGCCAAGAGCCACTTCCACCGATATATCCCTCACCAAATCCTACATCCCAAAAGTATCCAAAATCCCCGGCATTTCCCCCACAATTGCCAAATTCTACAAATCCATTGAAAATCGCAACATTCACGAAGGTCGTGTTGTTGATCAAGCCTACTACAAATCCAACAACATCGAGCATCTCTTCACAAACATTCGCTTCCATTGTCTCTTTAAAATCCACGAACCAATTATTCCAAGATTCATTCTTGATTTCTATAGTCAAGTCACGGTTCAAACCGATGAATATGGCTATCTTGTCATCTCCTTTATGATTCAAACATGAATCATAAACTCCACTCTATGGCCTATTTTGTCAAATCCACAAATTCCTTACAACGGTCAAGCCGTGTTCACCAACGAGTGGGACCTTGGATCTCTTGAGTATTCTTAGAACCTGAGGACCATATTCACCGACCTTCCAACTCTCGCCCCCTGAAAAATTTTAAAAATTTTTCCCGCTCGCGTTCTTAATTGGAACGTGTCATGGTAGACCGTACCATTAAAAGTCAAACCGTCACCCTCACTCTAAATCAAATCCTCACTAAGGAACTAAGCCCCAACATGAAGCAATGGGAAGAACTCATTCGAGAGAATGTGTTTGGACTAGGAGGACATCGGGACCATCTCCCCGCTTGTCTTGCTCACATGTTGTATTGTGCTATTGCCGAGGAACAATACAATCTTGCTTACTTCTTTGTCAAACGAATCGAATGTGCTAAAGCAAATCCAACCGCCAATCTTCCATACAGTATGTTCTTGACTCGTCTTTATCATCACATCATGGAAGTATATCCTAATCTCGACAATGGCATTTTTGACATTGTTGATCGAGTCATGCGTCCTCTTACTCTTAAACAAACCCGAAGACATCGAAGTGATCGTAGCAAAGCTCACCATTCCGTCTCATCTTCATGGTACGTCACCTCATCAACATAATGATGATGATGATGATGTCGAAACGTCTCGTGCTAGCACTCCATCTCCTACTACCTATCTTAACTCTCTTGGTCTACTCAACTACCAAAACTACGAAATGCCTTCCCCCTTCTGAACAAAGTGGGGGTGTGCTTCTTTCCTTGTTGTTTTTCGTGGGTTTCTGTTTTTGCTTGCAGGATTTCCTTATGATCGTGAAGACCACCGTGCTTGTTTTTAATCCTCCAATCACTTGGTCTTTGATAATTTTCATGATTATATCTTGGGAATCATTTATCCTGATCATATTATATATTTGATATTGTTTCCCCTTTTACACTTGGAATTTTAAGCATTTGCCCTTTTTGACCTTAAGTGTGGGGGTGGCATCTGATATGTTAAACATTGAGGACAGAATCTTATCTTTCTTTGTATTGCCTGAAGGCTGTGATCCGCTAGCACTAGTAGATGGTTTTACTCCTGTAGAAGACAACATAGGTTTGTTAGAAGCTAGGTTTGATGTAGAGGCCTTTTTTGTGATTGTGTTTCTTGAGGATGTGACGGGCTCAGTGAATCTAACTCTTTTGACTTTATTCATTGGGGTCACAGCCACTAATTGTTCTCCGGAATTGTTGATACTAGGGCAGGTTTTACTGATTTTTGAAAGCAACTCCTGAATTAGTTTAGTATACTTACAGGCAGATTCTAAGGTTGGATCTAAGGGATAGTTTGCTTTAATATGATCGACTAGATCCCTAAGAACTGCAGCTTCTTCCTGAGTGTGCTTAATATAGGCAGAGTGAGCTGACCTTTTGTTCAACAATTTAGGGGTTATTGGTTCCGTATTAATCTCTGGATCACTAGGATGATGTGTAACTTCATTATTAGCTAAATCTTTTCCTTTGAGTTTCCTCAATTCATCCTTGAGAGTTGTAATTACCAAAACTTTTTCCTGAAGACAAGCATTTAAATCAGAAATTTCCACAGACTTTAGATTGACTTGATTAGTTAAGTCAGCACATTATTCTTTTGATCGAACACGTGCTGGTTTAATCGAGTCATAAAGTTGCTTATATGTCTGTTTCAAATGCTCATTCTCAGCAATAAGCTTAGACACCCTATGATCCAATTCAATATTAATTGTTTCAATCTCTTCTAAGTCCTTTTTAATCTTATCCTCATTTATTTTTCAACTCGGAGATTTAATTCTCTCTTTCAACTTCTTTATGACCATGTCTTTCTCTTGGGACTGAGCTTTCAATTCATTTAATTCAAACAATTAATCAAAACTTGGAGCACTTTGATTTGAAACAGAATTGTCCCTTTGAAAAATTTCCTGATTAAGTTGAGAGTCAACTTCTAAAGAGATGCAGTGTTTTTCAAGAGTGGTAAAACTTTTAAACAGCTTATCGTAAGTTTCTTTTTCAACAAAATTCATTTTGTTGAGAAGCTCATTCTCAAGTTTGAGACACTTTTCACATGCATTTACTTTCACAGAAGCATTATCCATAGTATAATTCACAATAATGTTCACAATATCTTTGCTAATGACGTGTTCCAAGAGTCGTTCATTTTCGTTAAAAACTTGATTTATTTTAACTTCAAATGTTTTTAACTCTAAACGATGTTGTTCCATAGCCTGTTCCATTTGATTGAAGACATTTTGGACTTCAGAAAGTTCATCAATCAAATATTGATCAAATGTATTAAATAAGTCCTTCAGAGCTTTTACAAATGGAATTATTTCAACAAGCTTTTGTATGTTTGAACCCCCCACGAGCCCTCAGTGATAGTTGTGGGCGTGGTTCTTTCTTTGACAACCACGTCAAAACCAGCAAGCTGGTATTTGAGTTTCTTCAAACTCGTATTCACCATGCTGACTTTAGGAAGTTCCTTTGGAACCTCAACTATGGTGGGTATACTAGAAAGAGTGGGTTCTGTAGAATTCACAGAATTCTGAGACCAAAAGGATTGTTTAGCATATAATTTAGTTTGTGGAACAAATCGTTTTTCAAAATCTTGAGAAAGTTGATTAAGAGCAGCATAATCGACTGGTGTAGTATTAACCTTCTTTTCTAACATCATAGGATCTTGTTGTTTTAAAAGCCTTTTTGAACGAATCTCTTCCGCAAGCATTAGAGTCTCTTCGGATTCAGGAATCACAATAGCATTCGCATTCATAATGACATTACCAGCATAAAGCTTTGGTTCCAACTGCTGAGCTTTCTTTAGATAGAAAGGATTTTGAAAACCTAAAGCTTGTTTAGTGGTATGATCATAGAAAAACTAAGGTTTCGTGAACATGTGAACAGTTTGTGCAGATTGATCCCTTTTGAAAACAATATTATCTAGCTATTTAATCCTCTTTTCTAAGGCAATTTCCCTATCAATGTTTCTAGATTCTTCTTTCTTAAAAATATTTTTGAGAAGAGTTACAATTTGCATTAAAGATTCCTTTTCTTTTAAATGTTCAGAAAGTGTTTGTTTAAGACGATCAATCTCTACAGACTGTGCACATAAGTCTGAAATGTTATCATTATTCCTCAAGTTAGAGACACTTTTTACATGCATTTACTTTCACAGAAGCATTATCAACAGTTTGTGTGGCTTGATTCCGATTCTGAATAGCTACCTGTTGTGATTCAGTCACATACTAAGAATAAGGAATGATATTGCTATCACTGGTTATTTCATTCTCTGAATGGTTCACAACATTCGACTATTTAGAAGACGGCATCTCCTGCACAGCTTGATTAATCATATCATTATTCACATTATCAAGATTGTGTACCTCAGCAAGAGCATCTGAACCATAGTGAGATAAATTCTCCATGAGATCAACTTTGGCAGTGTCGATTTAATCACAATTGGAGTCATATGCATCCAAATCATCATCTTAATAAGCAGCATTGTGAGTAATGACAGTCTGTGTGGCTTGACCTTCTGGAATTCCTGGATCTGCCAAAAATGCAAGTTCCTCCTCATGTAGAATTTGACCACTTTCTTGAGCTTGTACCAACAAAACTTTATCCTTAAACCATGAATCATCTCGTTTCCTCTTTGGTTTAGTGCACTGTTTGGACATGTGGCATTCCCCTTTGTAGTTGTAACAAATAACAGTCCTTTGTTTCCCATAATTGCTTCCGCTTGCTCCTGGAGTGTATGTCCTTGAAGTACCCGCAGCTAAAGAAGTTTGTCTTCCCTGAATTGGTTGTAAGGTTACTCTTCCATTATTAATGGTAGCTTGTTGTCTAGGGTTTGACGAATACCTCAGCTGGTTATTGGTAGTGGGATAGCGGGAAGTGACAACAGCAGTCAAGAATGACATCACGTAATTGATAACATCAATGAGATCATCACCTCTTTGGAACACTGGAACAGTTAGGCCTAAGTTTGATTGGGAAAATTCAGGTTGTTGTGTTGTTGGTTAACTATGGGAGCATATTCCAATTGAGGGATTGATGATGGTGGAGAATAAGTGTTGTGGTAAACTGATGATTGATAATCATTAGATGGATAAGTGATTGAAAGAGGTATTGATGATTGATTATTTGAGTATTATTGAGACTGATAAGGTAAACCATATTGTGGTGATTGATATGATGAAACTTGTGGTTGAAATTGAGTGTTTTGATAGGAGTTTTGATGAGTTTGATAAGGGGATTGGGTCATCTTATGGGTTATAACCAAAGCAAGCGGATCTGAGTTGCGTTCATGCATTAAACGAACCTCATTTGCATGAAATTCAAGTTGTCCTAAGTAAGCATGACGCTGATTAATGTTCGTTGTGTGCAAATCTCGAACCAGTTTGACATTTGTCACAAATTTGCTCCATTCGGGAGGAAGAGTGTTCAAAAACTTGGTGTTTACTTAAAATTGTTCCAGTTTCATATTGTAGATGTTCATGTCATTGAGGAGCAGTGTAAATCTCAAGTAGAACTCACGTAGTGTTTCCCCTTTCTTATAAGCAAACTTATCAAATTCATCATAAAGCTTACACTATCTTTCCTGTTTTGTCAATGAAGTTCCTTGCATGAGAAGTTGAATTCTTTCCCAAAGTTCCTTGGTGACTTTATGATTTCTAACCAATGCATAGACCTCGGGTGGTAGTCCTTGAAGAATGATATTTGTTGCTTTGACATCACAATAAGCTTGAATTTCTTCTGTAGCAAATAACTCAAAATATTTCTTTGGTCTGGTCACTCCATATTCCTCAATTAAAGGCCAGATGAGTGAACCATTTTCGACGGATTCAAGAATCATTCTTCCATGTTGTCTATTCATCATGTATAGCTTCATTCTGCTTTTCCAAGAATCATACATATCTTTTTCCAACATAGGTGGACGATTATCAACACCCGAAAGAATTGCTTTGTCAACTAGAGTCGTCATTGAGAAATTTGTATGCTAAAAGATTACTTGATTGATCGATCGGTGGTAGAAAGAAATTGTGTTTAATTAAGTTGTCTTTTAAGTGTTTTAAGTCTTGAAACTACACGGGATTTTACAATTCTTGACAAGACCGGGAAAGACAAGTAAATGTTTCACGAGATTTTACAAGTCAAAGAAATAAACCGCATAATTTAGAAAAATTAAGTTGTTCGTTTGAAACTAAGTTGAGTTGTTCGGTTTCAACTTCAGTCTGGTTGTTCGGTTTCAACTACAGTCGAGTTGTTCGGTTTCAACTAAAGTTGGGTTGTTCGGTTTCAACTATAGTCGAGTTGTTCGGTTTCAACTAAAGTTGGGTTGTTCGGTTTGAGTTGTTCGACTCAGGTTGTTCGACTTGAGTTGTTCGACTAAGGTTATTCGACTTGGTTTGTTCGAATCAGGTTGTTTGACTTGAGTTGTCGTACATCATGTTTTACCTCGACTTTGGTTGTTTGAACTGCATAGTTAGTTCGACTGGGTGTACGGCACTCAAGTTATTCGACTCAGTTGTTCGACTTGCACAATTTCTATCAAACCCATAAATTTTAAGACAATAAATAAGACACCTTTTTTTATGGTTTTTTGCAAAAATATACTTGTACAACTAGTGTTACTAAACCTATAGAAACAATAAAAATGAAAACTTTAAGGTTTTTAAGCCAAAAAAATTTAAATTAAGATTTTGTTCTTTATAAAGCTTTTCAAACACAAAGATGACTAAAAATGATAATTTTCTTGATTCAAAGCTTACAGCCTATAACAAATAAAGATACGAGATCAAAATTACCAAAGTATTAATTGCCTCCATTATTGTACACTATAGCTTCGAAACAAAGAAAAAATAAAAGAAAGGACGTTTTTTTGGCATATTAAAATTCACACTGAACTAAAAAAGTTCACAAAACACAAAACTAATACACAACCACTCCAAGGCTCTTGAATGACGCAATTGTAGCCCATAAAAGAAAAATTAGAAATATTTAAGCAAGAACTAGAGAGAGAAAGTAAAAGGAATGATTAGTTTTCTAGAAAGTAATAAAAGTAAGCTATAACATAAAATGAAAAACTTTTAAGGTTTTTAGCCAAAAATTTTATATCAGATTTTGTTATTTATAAGAGCTTTTTACAAACACAAAGATGACTCTAAATAATTGATAATTTTTATGATTTCGAGAAGCTTGTACACCTATATCATAAAGATACTAGATCAAATTTACCAAAGTAAATGATCCTTTAGTGTACACTATAGCTTCGAAAACAAAGAAAAAATAAAAGAAAGGACGATTTTTTGCAATAAACACACGAACCAAAAAAAATAAACACAAGCAATCTTTGAATATTCAAGCAAGAACTAGAGAGAGAAAGTAGAAGGAAGGATGTATTTTTTAGAAAGAGAAAGTAACTAATAAGAAATGCATTAATATGAAAATGAGAATACAACCAACCAACACCCTCTCCAAGGTATGGAGAGGGTATTTATACTCCTATGTGGCCGGCCATGGGCCTTAAGAGGCTTTCAAAATGCCTTTGGTCCGATAATTAGATTATATGAACAGATAACTAACTACGGGCTTTGACTATTTTAACTATGGAAGGACCGAGAGACATTTCTTGTTTCTAAACATCTCCCCTAAGGGAGGGTCACTCCAATTTACAAACATATAATCCTAGCATACTATGTTTTATCTTTAGTCCTTATCTTGAAGAACCTTCATATCTTTCGTTAAACTACTCTTGTGAAAATGTAGGTAAGTGTCTTTTGACATTAGTCCACAGCTTGTGTTCTTTTATCTTGACTTGTATGTGAAAATGTGATCTTGAACACCTTTGAGATCATCAACCAAGCATAATCTCTTTTCACCATCTTGTGAACTATACATCTTGTGACAATTGTAACTTATTGACCACATGCGTATACCTTTTCTTTATTTGTTGACTTGAAAAGCTAAATGTTGCATCTTCTTGAAATTCTTGTAACTTTAACCACTTCGTCACTATCAAGAAGATGTTTGGTATCAGAGTTAATCTAAGTCTCGCGAAACATGTACTTTAGCTTTCATATGTCTGTATATTTGTCGGTCAGGTATGAGCATGTGGCTATGAATCGTGAGTCGTCGGGAATCAGCTACACCAATCGTCGGGAGTACCTGCAGGTTTAGATTAGTGATAATCAACAGATATAGACGAGAGTGTCTTTGTCACTTCATCGAATACGGTTGCAATAACCACGTATTCCTCGTTGATCATAAAATATTGCCTGTGATCATGTTTACATTTCGAAGAATCTCCTTAATAGTTCGCAGCTGCACAAGCCGTTTTCATTACCGGGTAGTGAGAGAACGCATCAAGACTGATCAGTCTCGCCAATTGAAATAGTTTAAAATCAATTTGAAAATCGCAGTCGATTGATAACACTTGCTAAAGTGTTTTTTGAGTACACAACGAGAGTGTTATATCCATTTAAAAAAATTATTTTCTGCAATGCGTTGATCCATATTCTAGAACAATTTGATTCATTATAGAATCGCACCAGTCATTCATTCCAGTTGTCACACGTTTGATCATATATAATCGCATAAGTCACCTACCAGAGCTTGTTTGATGTTGGCTCAAGCAGGATTTCCATCTTCATTATAAAGTATCACTTTGGATGATCTGGGCAAAAATCACAAGGATATTGCGTTAGGACACTTAAAATTGTTTCGTTAATCACATGTGTGAGAAAGCAAGCAAAATTTTAACAGTAGGGGGAAGTGTCCTAATGAGGATTTATGGATGATCTCTTTTGGCTCTAGGCTCATTAGTCACTATTGTTTTTAGGTGATACGGAGGCTGGAGCAGACTGCCACCTTTTCAATATCATACTAATCGGTGTGAGGGAAAGTTAATAGAAATGTTGTTGTAATTCTCTTGAGAAATAAACAAGAGTCCTTTTGAGAGACTTGAGTGGCTAGGGAGGGTTGTTCATAACGTCACTGGTCAATGACCAGTTCTTCAAATGTCGGACAACAACTTAGTAGTTTCTTGACAGATTATGTATTGAACCGTTTTTCTGGCCTAAGTGTATGGATGGCATCTTTCTTTATCGACCCTTTATCCTTACATTTCTTTTTTTATTCTTCAGACCCCTTCAAATCTTACCGCGATGTCTTGCATAACTAACACCTGTTGGGTTTGTTCAATGTGTTAGCTCCATCTCAGGCGATCATTATTCCCATTCTCACTTTTTCATCCATTTGTATCATACCTAAGGACTTCTACACTAATAGTCGGATATCACCTGGGTGGATCCCTCTAGGTTCTAGTTTTATGGAGTCATGGATTTTAATACCTAATACCTCAACTCACCATTATCAACTCTAAAAAATAAAATGTACATGGATGTTCCCCTTTTGGGTATTCCATCACAATCAAAGCCAAAATCATTGAAAAGTTCACTCAAAGTGTTTGATATAAATATCAAAAGATTTACACTTTGAGAGTTTTTCATTATTACTAAAAACTCCCTCTTAACATGTGCACCGTAATGGTAGTACATGCTAAGTGTTGGAGTGCATTGAGTCCATTTTAAATTCAATCACATTTCAATACAAATTAGATGCAATTTAATCACATTTTCTCCCCTTGTCCAAAATGTTAATCCCTTGATATTTTGGATATCAATTGATTAAATGTTTGGGGATAAAATGTTACATAAGCACTATTAGGAACATTTTTTAAATGCTCCCCCTCAATATATGAGGGTATATAAGATAGCGCTAAGAACAATAATTTGAAATTTTTTGAATTTGCTAAGAAATTCTTGAAAATTTTGTACTCGAGAACTCCTTATTATCACCATAAGTCTACACTAAGTATTTACATATTCACAATATTATTATATACGATGTTTGACCTGTTAAAAATGAGGACATCATATGATAAATCATATGATCCTTTCCAGCAGCCGCAGGTCTCCCCTATAAGGTCTTCCCCCAACAAACTTTTCCAAGCTACGCATCAACCTTCTATCTCTGAGCTTCTTGTCAATGGCATTAATCATCATACGAGCTCTTTACTTGTCTTGTTTTGTCCATTGTCTCTTTGGCAAGTACTCCATCTGAATCCTAGTGGCAATATCATTGAGAGCAGTACGAACATGAGTTAGAGTGCCATCACTGAACTTGTAAAGTTCATCAGTGCGCATCAAACAATTTATGTCCATTTCATCTTGATAGATAATGCCTTGGATATCAGGGTAGGCTGTGTAGGGAGTCATTTTTCTAAGATCTGAACAATACAAGTCTGGTTTTGTGAGGTTGATCTTCTTCTGATAGCTTTCAACTGCCAATTGTAGATCTTCCACACGTTCTTGAATGACAATTCTTCGAGTGTACATTCTTAAAGCCACATTCAGTACATATCGTTCATCTAGACTGAGGTTGGTCAGCTTGCCTTAAACCAGGAGAAGTAACATGTCTTCAATGTCTTGGCGACGAAGTCTTTTGAAGTCACCTTCTCAAAACTTGTATAGCTGATCGACCTGTCTTCTAACAATGATTTCTTCCAAATGACTGTAACTAAAGAATTCCATGATCTTGAGACTGGTAATTATAATAATCCTGTGTTTTGAGTACACATCCTTTGAAGTTTCCATGTTGGTAGCATATCCATAGAATCTTTGACATTTTGGACCCCAGTGATATGTTCCTCAGTAGGCATGCTTGTCGTAGACTACTGGTATCATACTCCATGTACTTCTAGGAATCTTATCTTCAATCCATTTAATATGACCATAATCAGCAGCCTTTGTTTTGGTAATGGAAGTGGTGTATTTTTTGCTTAAGCTTCATCCTTTTAGATATTCAAGATCGTTGTTGATGAAGTGATCAAAAGGGATAACTTGGCGACCTCGTCCATTTGGTATTAAATGTAGGGGCTTTCTGAGATCATGGGGATATGGCCTTCCTTCAGGTTTATTCCAGTCTAATTGATCGTTGGTAGCTTTGAAGACTTCTTCCAAGTGGTATTCCAATTCAGCTACACTCTTACACGAGCCTTTTATGAGATCATAGGTAAGACCGGTCAACACATCTTGAGTTAAGTTGTCAATATTGAGTCGGTTTATGATAAACACAGAGAAATCGATGGGAGTAGCCAGAAACTCATCAAATGAGGATTACGTGCCTGTAGCTTGAGCCAACTGAGTAATCCATGGTTGAGGAGGTTGTTCAGTAACAGTCTTTGTGTGGTGCCATTCACGATCAGGAGTTGGAGAGTTTGATGGATGCCACTGACGTTCATCTTGTGTCTCTCTTGGTAGAGTTACATCATCGTCTCCTGTGTTGAACTCTTGATGTGAAGGATCTTCCAACTTAGTTGGTTGAGATCTGGATGGCCTTTTTGAAGAACTTGTTGTCCTGCTCTCCTTGTGAGTTGGTTCTTTTGATGACTCAGCTTCCTTGCCTGATCTCCTTCTCTTTGTCCCTCGGTTTGATCCAGCGGAGGGTTCTTCATCCTTGTCTTTATCATCGTGTCCTCTTGGAATTGTAACAACATCACTATATGAGGAAAGGAGATCTTTGTCAGAGTTATATGCTTCGACCAATGCATTGTAAAGATTCTTCTAAACTTTTGATCTATCAATTGATTTATTTTCCTCCATGTTACAAATGAACCAACCACCTCACCTTCCTTGGTGAGGTGTATTTATAGGCTTGCATGCCTTTAGTAATTCTACGGGATACAATAAGTTGCATTTGCAACGTGTTGTTACAAATACCGAAGATGAACAATATAGAAAGTGAACTAATTCAAATATGCTTGGTTCCTTTTGTATGCATGTTGAAATCTGAGCAAAGCTTCGATAGCAAGTATCACGTACAAAAGAAGGCGAAACCTTCCATCGTTGACAACATATATATTTTAGCATATTAGCTCAAGAAAGAGTATACTCATTCATACAATAATTACTGTATTTGAAATTACCTCATGTAGATAGGTCCTTTCACTCAGGCCGAATGATGAAGTGTTTGCTGGTGTAGCGTATTTAAATATGTGCTAACGATTTTGCGACTGTCACTCACGCCAAAGCGTAAACATTTTTTTCTAAAGATTGGGCACGCATGAAGATAACAAAACCCCTAGTAGCCTCTAAAAACATCCCTAGCATCCAGCCGGAAGCCAACAAACATCCAGATCCAGTTTCATTTACCAAACGGATGTCATTGACTTCTAACATGGATGCTAGGGATGTTCAGTAGAATTAAATATATAAAGAAATATTGCACTTGGGATGGGACGTTTCACAAAGGTGACCTCAACATGTGTCGTAAGTGACGTCGTATCTAAATGCACGCTTAGGATTTTGTGACTGTCATGCGTGTGAGAATATACAACATGGTTTACATCCAAGCATACGTGAAAGTACCAAAACCCTAAACTCACTCTCGAAATCATTCCTAGTACTAAGTAAGAAGCCTACAACAAAACGAATTTAATTTCGCTTACCAAAAGGGTGTTGTTAGCTTCTAATACCGATGCTTGGAATGCTTGATTGAGTTTTATGTATCTGCAAATTATCAGTCATCGTAAGAAATAGGTAGTGTAAAAAACATCAAAGAAAGCATACGACAAAAGTGACTAACCTGTATTGTCTACGGGTGATATACAGCCGGTAAAGGCTCTGATAGAGTTATTATTTTGCCCGGTCGTGAAACTGTTTGACTCAGGTAAGAGCGTAACATGGATGTCTGTCACGGCTGCAAAGCCCAAGTGAAATAATTAGAGACCCAAAAACTATGCATAAAGACTTATGACGGCTGCATACCAAACAGGTAACCAAGCCAAGTCATACAATGCTTATATCCAACAATCACTCGTACATCTGTCCAAAATTGTTTTATCAGACCATGTAATCGTAGCTCAGGTTAGAGCGTCTTATGAATGCCTATGACGGCTGCATACCAAACAGGTTGCCAAGCCAAGCCATAAAATGCTCATTTTCATCATCGCCATTTAATGATAGCAGTGCTACACGTCGTATCTAAATACATGCTTAGAATTTTTTGACTATCACGCGTGTGAGAATATACAACAGGGTTTACATCCGAGCATACATAAAAGTATGAAAACCCCAAGCACACTCTCGAAATCATTCCTAGCGCCGAGTAAGAAGCCTACATCAAAACGAATTTAATTTTGCTTACCAAAAGGGTGTTGTTGGCTTCTAACATCGACGATTGGAATGCTCAATTGAGATTTATGTATCTGCAAATTTTCAATCACCGTAAGAAATAGGTAGTGTAAGAAAACATCAAAGAAAGCATACGACAAAAGCGACTAACCTATATCGTATGCGGGTGATATACAGCCGGTAAAGGATCAGACAGAGTTATTATTTTGCCCGATCGTGAAACTGTTTTGCTCAGGTAATAGCATAACATGGATGCCTGTCACTACTGCAAAGCCCAAGTGAAATAATTAGAGACCCAAAAACAATGCATAAAGATTTATGACGATTGCATACCAAACAGGTAGCCAAGCCAAGTCATACAATGCTTATATCCAACAATCACTCATGCATCTTCCCAAAATTGTTTTATCAGACCATGTAATCGTTTGGCTCAGGTAAGAGCGTCACGTGAATGTCAATGATGGTTGAATACCAATCAGGTAGCCAAGCCATAAAATGCTCATTTTCATCATCGCCATTTAATGATAGCAGTGCTACACGTATCCAACAGTTACTTATGCATTTGCCTAAAAAAGAAGACATGTGACTTGGGTGTTGAAATTGTAGATTGCCCTGCCAACACATAGTATGTGCACGTTAACTTCTATTAGACAAAAACAAAAACATATGAAACATCTATGAGACCAGTTGATGCATCATCAATGGTAAACGTGTGTTGTGTACAAAAAAAACATGAGTGACACACCAACTGGCCTAAGAGATGGTTCACGAACATGTTATATTTCAAGCAAACTTTACCAAGCAGGTAGCCAAGCCGCCTATAGACCTCAGCGTACGATCTCGGTTGTTTTCCTTACAAAATAAAGGCGAAAAAACCTCCATGGTTGCGGTACCATAAACTCCCCGCCAAGATAAGGCCATTCTCAAACTCTGAAGCTTTTCAGTCACCATGCCCAAAACAACTACAAACTAAAACTATGCTCAAGTAAGAGCGTCACATGGATGTCTGTCATAGCTGCATACTAACAAGTAGCCAAGCCCAATGATAGACTGCTCATTTTCATCATCGCTGTTGTGCTGACTGTGTTTCTTGTACGATTTTTGTTAACGCCAAAAAGCTAACACTAAAATAACATAGGATGTGCAACAAACACAGATACATAAAATGTAGCAACCAATCCAACTAAACCCAAAATCATCTAATATGCATCATCAAAATTTAGTTAGTAATCCATATTATGCAATGAACAACTAAAGCTTAAAATTAGTGGAAGGGCAAACAAAGCTTCATAGGAGGACTAGAAGAAATAGGATTGATCTTGGGCTAATAACATGGATAAAAAAAAAAAAAAAAAAAAACTTACTACGTTGATGTAGATGAAAGGGTGAACGAAGGGAGTGGGTAGGCGGGACGCGGGTGAAATGGATACATGGTGGGTCGATTCGGTTTGGATGTCGAGCCTGAAAGCACTATCATGCGGTGCCAATCCAAGTGCATACGCCGTGGCTGCAAACGTAATAGTTTGCTACTACTTTGCCTTTGCCCGCAAGTTATGGAACGACCGGCGTCGTGCAAATACAACTGTTGCATTTGGTTCAAATCCTTCCGTGTTGTAAAGCCACGTTTATTCACAGAACGTTTTTGGACCACTCTGACCCGAACCTGGATTGATCCCAAGGTGTCATTTTTTCTTTTTACACGGGTTGTGTACGGCCTATGTTTCACTTTGACAATTCATAAAAAGGCACATCACACCAACACTTTTATAATAAACAAAGAACGCACACATTTCTTTTAGCTATATCTGTTCAAATGGATTATTTGTACATTGCTCAGTAAGAGCGTCTAGGCTTCATGGCTCAGGTATGAAGCATCATGTGAATGTCTATGATGGTTACGTTATGAAACATTGTAGCCAGCCAAGTCATAGACTGTCATTTTCATCATTCACCATTTACCGTAGCATGTATTTCCTCTTAAACACGTCCAACAATCATCTGTATATCTGTGTAGTGTAAATATTGTTTACCTACGGTAATCATTACAGTAGGCAGAGAAGGAACGAAATAACGTAAGGTGACTTACCTCTGTTGTCAACAGATGGCTCAGCAGCCGAACCGAAATTTAAAGGGCCCACCAGTTCAGCCTATAACCTAACCTTCGAAGGACCATATTGATACTGAGTTATTGTATCAGTATCTGGCAATTATCGGTAACAATAAGAAAAACAAGTTAATATAGGAAAACATTAAAAAGATAATATGGCAAAGCGAGTGACCTGTGTTTTCTATAGCGCTTACACTCGGTATAGGCTCAGGGAAGATTATAATTGAATGCAATCCGCCATGGCTACAATGTACAGTTTTCCCGCCAATGATTACGGACGATCGGCTGTTCGCTTACAAACAACGATTGCATTTGTTTAATTACCTTCCACGTTACGGCGTCAAGTTATTTGAGAACATCAAAAACTTATCCAGAAAAACGCCAACACTATGAACAAATCAGACGGTATCAAACTTCATTTGTAACATCCGACTACATGATAAGGGTTTTATCACTCTCACACGTGTTGGATTAGAAGTCCTCTTCTATATGTCAACGCGCATGAGCATGCAAAACCCTTACCATATTCTAAAAACGAATCAATCATCCTACCACGACCAGCTGCAACAAACATAGATGCATACATTGTAGCAACAAAACAACAAACCCTAACATCATCACCAATATTAAGGAATCAATATTCTTAACATTCAATTCAGCAAACAAAAATAACAACGCGGTAACAAACGTAAATTAACCGACTTATTCCTCCTTAACCAAGATACATAATGAAAAAGCACACTAAAAAGACTCCAGCCAATTCACATGGATGTCTAACACTAATCAAATGTGTATTACGCATGGATGTCATGGAATAAAGCCAACACTTAGTGATGATTAGGCAACCCCACACTTAGTGGAAAAAAATTAACGATTCCTACCCATTATGGACTTCAACCACAATGATCGTAGTGTGCCTACCAAGATACAGATCGCATTCTCATCCAAATGCGGTCGTCACTGCAATATCATCGCCTCTTAATTCAGTTATTCTTATCATGAACGTCAAAGAGAAAACGAGACACATTAGTACACAACACGTGCTAATGAAATATATTATATAACGGTTGGAACAGTTCAAACTGCTAGGATCTTGCTTTTTTGTAGTTTGAATGATTAAACTACCATGAGCTCAGGTAAATCAGCTGACTAGCAAAAGCGGATGGCAACTATTAACGAAGGAGCATGAAAAAAATGATGCGAAAAGCGCGTCACAACCTTTCACCCTATAATGGATCAGAGTTTCAAAACAAAATAAGATCCGACACGCCATGGCTGCAAACACCATGCTAGTGGTGTTGCCTCGCCAAGATACGCATCATACTCACTCCTCATCATCAATAACAAGCATACCAATACAGTTTTCATGGATTTACCAAGGCCACATCTCATTAGAATAAACACTCTGCCACATCTCTGTATCACACATGGCACATACACATTGTGTATTCTCATTTAATGAGGCTCAGACTTAGAAATAAACAAAAAAAGAGGTTCAATCTGTCACAACTGCACACTGTATAAGTTACCCCGCCTAGGCACAGATGATTTCAAGCACGACATACCATGCGCGGGAGCAACAGACAAGCGTCATGATAAACATAAGAGCCTTTATATCGTACTACGCTCATGGAGGTTGCTGAGTCGAGCAACTCTCGTACTTGACTATCCTTTCATTTTCCGCAGAATTTGAAGCCAAAATAACTTGCAAGTTAGCTACATTCTATAAGCTCTTACGCATAACCTATGATTAACATAATCAGTCAATAACAAAACCCCATCATATGAAATCATATTATTTCAAAAGTAAACCTCAACAATCAGCATTATACACAAAAAGCCCCACAATCACCCAAAAAGGAACCACAAACCATAATTGTATTCAATCAGATGTATTCTCATTTAACAAGGCTTCCACTTTCAGCAACATTCAAGGAAGAAATAAGTTGCAAGTTTCATGCATTCTTTAGATTCTTACGGATTACCTCTCATATCCACATAAACAGGTAAACCATGTTTTTACAAAATTTATCACAATTAAAAAACAATCACAAATAGAAAAAACACAAACCCTAATTAACCTCATCGTACGAAATCATATGATTCGATCGAAATAAAAAAAAATTACTAACCTCAGAAGTAACAACAATCATAACAACACCATAAAAAAATCATCGCAATAATGATATCTTCCAATAACAAAACCTCATGACAGTAACAACAATCGTAACAACACCACAGAAAAATCATCATATGTAATGACATCATCCAAGAACGAAACCCAATCATTAATCAAACTAACAAAAATAATCATTCAAAACGAAACCCCATCATTAATCAAACTAACAAAAAGCATCATTCAATAACAAAACTGCCACAACCGTGAGAACCACACATCACAAAGAATCAATTTAATACATATATAGAGAGAAGATACGTATGTTAAGAAATAGATAGAGAAAAGATGTGTGTGTTCTTTGTTATTATCAAAGTTGTGGTATGTGTGTTCTCTATTCTTAACTTCAAAGCGAAACAGAGACACATACACAACACGTGTAGAAGATAATAAATAACGGGCTGGATCAGTTACGGGTCGGGTCGGGTTGGGTAGGGCAAACCCACACATTAAATGCAACTCGCCTGATAATTGTTAGTTTGTATAATAATGCATATCATTTAGTGTACTTGTATGGACTCTAATATATAGCTTGAATATTCATGCAATCAACCTCGTATATTTATAGCTTGAATATTCATGGAGTCAACCTTATTTAGCGTACTTGTATGGACTCTAATAAATATCGACCAAAATACGCGATACTTAGCATTGCATCAATGCGTACTTTGCTTCCGTGGCAACTTCACGACGCCTGCAACACAACTACACACTTATGAACACTCATGAAGTATGCACGCAATATGTAATAAGGGAGAACTCAGTCATTCAGACGACCGAGTTGTGGATGTGTGTTTGTTTATGTTTTTGATGAGTATTTTTAAAAAAATATGAGGTGTGTTTTGTTTGTAATATTTATGTGCTATTACTCAGTCATTAAGTTATGATGAATTATCAAAGTTTCTTCTACAGAATCACTTCACCAAATGAACAATTGATCCAACACTATTTACAAGATGCTAAGACAATGACATCTTAGTGGTAAAGGTCTATGTAGATAATATTATCTTTGGTTCAACAAACCCTATGTATTCCTAATTATTTGTTGATTTTATGAAAAGCCACTTTGAAATGTCAATGATGGGGGAAATGACCTTTTTTTTTGTTTTACAAGTTAACCAATTCCTCCGTGGCATCTTCATAAACCAATCCAATTATGTGCTTGAAATTTTGAGAAAACATGGTATAGAAAATTGTGATCCCTTTGGTACTCCAATGGTGACTAAACACAATAGAGAAAATTGTGATCCCATTGATATGAATGGGACTCCCGTCGATGAAACAAAATATCGAAGCATGATCGGTTCCCTAATGTATCTTACGTCAAGCAAACTGGACATAGTACATGTTACTTGTTTATGTGCTTGGTACCAGGCCCAGATAACCGAGAAGCACCTCAAGGAGGTAAAAAGGATCTTTCGTTATCTCCGAGGAACCGTCAATATAGGTCTCTGGTATACGAAGGCATCTGGTTTTGAACTGACTGGCTTTTTAGATGCAGATCATGCAAGATGTCAGGATACCTTCAAGAGTACTTCCGAAGGAACTCAATTCTTAGGCGAAAAGTTGGTGAGCTGGTCCTCGAAAAAACAAGACTATACATCGCTGTCAACCATGGAGGCAGAATATGCGTCTCTATCCGCTTGTTGTACCCAAGTCCTTTGGATGAGAACACAGTTAACGGATTATGGCTTTCACTTTGACAAAATTTCTATCTATTGTGATTCAAAGTTAACCATAGCTATATCATGCAACCCAGTCCAACATTCGAGAACCAAAGACATTACTGTCTGCTATCATTTCATAAAAGAGCACGTGGAAAAAAGGTCGCCAATTGGAATTGATTTTGTTTTAAGACCGACTACATTTGGTCTGACATTTCATTTCAAAGCCCTTTCATTGGATAATGTTTACTTATTTGGTTCGTCTCCTTGGTATGCGTAGTTTATCTCCCAAGGAGCTTGAACGTCTTGCAAAATCACAATAACACTTTGTATATATTTATAAGAAAAGCAAAATTCAAAAATATAAAACATATAAAAGCAAAATATAAAATCGAAAATGTTAGGAATACGAAATTCTTAGGAAAGTCTCGGTCGCTTTCATAGATAACTGTCGTTAGCTCGTTAAGTAATTTTTGGAAACTTACATAGTTAGTTAGTTAACGGAAATGGATACAACCCATGCTAAAGCCCAAGCCCACCATCATTGTAAGTATATACCACCTCTCCATGTCTGGAATTGTAGTTGTTTGCTCATTTTTACACACATTAATATATGTTTACTTTCTCTCTCTAAGTGTTCATCCAACCCTCTCTCTCTCACTAAAACAATCTCTTTCCCTCACATCTAGTATGTTATTAGATTAGTCTTTAATTGGTATTAGAGACATGGAGTGGTGTGTTTAGATATTATGTTTGTTTTTTGTTCGTGTAGTTTTTCTTCATCTATTCGTATTTTTTTTATTTTTTCTTGTTTTTAAGCTTAAATACCATACTAAAAGATCATCTACATAGGTAGCTTTGATCTAGTATCCTTGGATATAGGTGTGTGTTCTTAGATTCATAGAAAAATCTCTTATTTTGTGTCATTTTGGGTTCGTTAGCTTTATAAAGGTCAAAATCTTGATTTTAAAATTTTCGGCTTAAAAACCTTAAAGTTGTCATTTTTCTTGTCCCTATAGGCTTAGTAACTCTTTTGGTACAAAAATTGATTCAGCGAAACCAATCTGTTAAAAAATGTGTCTTTTTGAGTTTTGAAAAAGTTGGTTTCGTTAAACAACCGATCTAGTTGTTACAGTATGCACCGATCTAGTTTGAAACAATATGAACCGATCTAGTTAACTGCAGTATGAACCGATCTAGTTGTTACAGTGTGAACCGATCTAGTTTGTCTGCAGTGTGAACCGATCTAGTTTTTACAGTGTGCACCGATCTAGTTTGAAACAGTGTGAACCGATCTAGTTAACTGCAGTGTGAACCGATCTAGTTGTTACAATGTGAACCGATCTAGTTTGACTGCAGTGTAAACCGATCTAGTTGTTACAGTGTGCACTGATCTAGTTTGAAACAGTGTGAACCGATCTAGTTAACTGCAGTGTAAACCGATCTAGTTTGTTACAGTATGAACCGATCTAGTTAACTGCAGTGTGAACCGATCTCGTTTTTACAGTGTGAACCGATCTAGTTTGTTAGAGTGTGAACCGATCTAGTTAACTGCAGTGTGAACCAATCTAGTTGTTACAGTGTGAACCGGTCTAGTTTGTTATAGTGTGAACCGATCTAGTTAATGTTAGGAAAATATTGTAAACAGACTTAATATTGTTAGTATTAAAGTTAAGTCTGTTAGAAAAAGTCAGTACTGATAGAAATAGTTAGTACTGTTAGTATAGAAGTTAAGTCTGGTAGAGCAAGTTAAGTCTGCCAGCTTTAACTTAAGTCTGGTAGTATTATAGTTAATACTGCTTGGTCAGACAGTTAAGTCTGTTGTAATTATAGTAATAGTTATCAATTAGCGTTGATTTAGGAAGAGATAAGCATTATCTCTTAACGCGTTTAGGGTTCCTTAAGCCTATAAAAGGAACATAGAATAGGCATTGAAAAGATCGATTGATTGAGTATTCACAATCAAATAGTAATAGTAATAGCAAGTTTAGTATTCGTTCTTATGTTCATCTTGGTATAGATATTGATATTCCGCGTCAATATTTATATTCACAGTTATTGTCTCTCATAGTATCTTTGGATTTATTCAAAGGACTATCAAGGCTCATTCAGATCCTGTTTATAAGGACCTACAATTGGTATCAGAGCCTCGTGGCTCTCGATCTAGGGTTTATAAGGTTTTCCTATGTATTTATTTTTCTGTAATTTTTTATCTATAAATACGTATTATAGGTCAACAGACGCCTTTGGATCTCGAATAATGATGATGTGTATGGATCGTTTTGACGGTTTAGTGCATGATATAATTCTTGAATGGAAAAGTTACACGCTCCTTTACAAATATTTGGTCGGAGTATGATACGATACAGCCCTTGACATTGGATCTAGGATACTGGTCGTTGATGCGACGGAGCTCACTGAGACTATCGGCCATTGCATGTGATCGCCATGCATATATTGACTACAAGAATTATCCAAAGACATTTTATTACATAATATTGTTCAAGCATGTCTTGTTCGTACTACAGGAATGAGATGATCTATGCTTACTAGTTCGAGATTTAAGAGATGGTTAATATACTTTTAAGGGGAAGCTTATTGTTCATATACTTAACCATCTACATGCACTCCTATTTGATTATGACAAAAAGGGGAAGAGTGCATGGATTCAGGGGAAGTTCTTCATCTATATTAGCTTCAGGGGAAGCTTGTGCTTATTGGTTTTGTCATTAATCAACTAGGGGAAGATTGTTGGGAATTATAATTTGAGTTGATTATGACAAAACATATTAAAGATGGAAGACCTACAAGACAAAGCTGGAATAACATTAATGCTGATTGAAGATTAGTCAAACAGTATTTAATGCTCAGCTAAAAGATAAAGATCAACATTAATGCTGATTAAGATCTGGTCAAATATATTTAATGATGATTTGAAGACTGGTTCAAATGTATTATGATGATTGAAGACTGGTTAAATAAGTCAAATAGTATTTATGATGATTGAAGACTGGTTAAATAAGATTGATCTTATCTTGTCTTGTAAACCCTACTCCCTCTATTATATAAAGAGGGTAGGCGTCTAGGTTAGAGGCATTCATTCATAGATAGTCTCTCCAATGAGAGTCTAAATGCATAGAAAGCGTGTGTAGTAGTTAGTAGTTAGTTTCTTTATTAATGTTTAATAAAGAAAACCTTATTAGTAACATGATTGTGTTCTTTATTTTCCGCTGCGTGTTACAATCATTGTTATCATACCCTAGATGAGTCCTAATAACGATCTATGGAGTCATTATAGGATTCTACAATTATTGTGGAAACCAATAAGATCTCCTTAGATCGTTGTAGCTCAGGTTGTTTAGACCTTATCTAGGATAAATTAATAACAAAGGCGGAATATTCAAACATTGAATCATTGTTATTAATACAAGGTTTTTCATCATCATCTCTAACTATAATGACTACTACAAGCCCTAATCTTACCTGATCAATGGTAAGACGGTTACATCAACAGGATCAAACTAATGATCTTGGGGCTACACCACACATGCTAGCATCTACATCTTTCTGTGGGACGTGTAAACCCACATACACACGTTTTACACCTTTGGTGCACACACACACTTTTTGGCACACCTAAACCTATGTCTATGCCCCTCTTTATATAATAGAGGTTACAAGGCTTACAAAGGAAGCTAATTAGATGCTTTGACCATCTAATTAAATGCTCATAAAAGATTAATTAAATGCTCATAAAAGACATTTAATTATACAAGGAAACTAAACATTTAATTATATGGAAACTAAACATTTAACTTTTTCAATGCTTATCTTTAGCAAATCTTCCAGCATTTAATTCTTCCATATGTAGAATACCAAAGTGATCATATTAAGCCCTTGTTGTGTCATTCTTCTTCATTTAAGCACATGTAGTTTTGTAATCATCAAATCAATAAACCCAACAATCTTCCCCTATTTGATATTACAAAACAATCTCCATGAATGAAACAATCTTCAATACTTCTCCTTGACTTATGATCTATTTGAACATGCCACCACACATAATAAGCTGCAAATCAATAAACCTATAGTCTTCTTCCCCTTTTTGTAATCATCGAATAGGGGTCTTCTAGTGATATGCAACTTGGATCATAACAGCTACAAATCATATACCACAACTACTAATCCAGCCTTCCAATACTCAAATTGCCCTCCATGACGCACAATTAAGAAAAATGAATCTGAGCAGTAGAAATATAAACTAGCAGTAGTAATAAAGATCAGCAGTAGTAATGAAACACTTCCCCTCAAGTGGTGCATGTAGATGGTTAAACATGTTAACGATAAGCTTCCCCTGAAAAGTATGTTAACCATCTCTTGAATCTCGAATTTTGTAGGCTCTATGTAATGATTACTGATGAAGAAAAATTAAGTATAACGAACATGATGTAGAAGTAGAATATCCCAAACTTGTATCTTATGTCTTGCACTATAATATGATAAGAACTCATAATCTTCTTCTTCGTTTTATGATACCACTTTTTGAGCTGACTCACACTTACCTACCACTTTTTGGGCAGAAGCAGTCAATACTGCTTGCTATACCTTCAACAGGGTAAGAGTGACCAAGCCTCAAAACAAAACTCCTTATGAGCTTTTGTTTGGCCACAAACCAATCCTTAGCTACATAAGACCATTTGGGTGCCATGTTACCATTCTCAATACTCTTAGCCCACTAGGAAAGTTTGATGGGAAGTCTGATGAGGGTTTTCTTGTTGGTTACTCTGTGAATAGTAAAGCATTTAGGGTTTATAATTTAGTCACCAAAAGAGTTGAAGTAAACCTTCATGTCAACTTTCTTGAGGAAAAACCCAATGTACAGGGATTAGGCCATAGGTGGATGTTTGACTTAGACTATCTTACAGACTCTATGAACTATATACCTGTCTCTTTGCAAAATCAAGCTAACCCTGCAGGTTCAAAAGAGGTCATTGATATTGATGAGCAGACTGATGAGGCTGCAGAACTGATGGTGGTTTCTTCTACATCTTTGAAAGGAGCAACTAGAAAAGCAGCGGTTTCTGAAAAGATTGCTACAAAGAAGCCATCTTCTACACCAATATCTAAGTCAGCTGATGACATTATGACCTTTAGAAAAGAACTGGATGCTCTTGCTTTAAAGCACTTAGGACCAGTACACACAACACCACCTACCAGTACTAATCCTGTTAATACTGGTAGTGGTAATCTTAATACTGGTTTTGAGCAAGTTACTCCTGGTAATAGGGAAGCTATCTCTCCTAGTGCTAATCATGTAGAAGAGGTTTTCTCTGATGCAGATGATGATGAGATGCCTAAAATAAGGATTTATGATAAATCAAGTGAAGGTATCTTTGACCAGGCTTCTTATGATGATGATGGGATTATTACTGATTTCAACAATCTACCAGATGAGGTAGATGTCACTACCAATCCCACTCTGAGGATTCACAATGCTCATCCTCAAAGTCAAATTCTTGGAGATCCCAATACACCTGTTCAGACTAGAAGCTCTCTCAAGAAAATCACTGAGGCTCATGCTACTTCGTGAGCTAATACAAGAACACCAAAGAGAAACAAATCATAAAGATCAACAAACATTGTCTTTTTGCTAGTTTCTTTATCTCAATATTGAACCAAGGTAAAAGTCAGAAAGCCCTTGAAGATGGAAGCTGGGTTGAAGCTATGCAGGAAGAACTCTTGCAGTTCAAGCTTCAACAAGTATGGGTCTTGGTTGATTTACCCAATGGTGCTAAGGTGATAGGTACTAAATGGGTATACAGAAAACAAGAAGGATTGGGAGGGGAAGTAGTTGTAAGAAAAAAGCCAGGCTGGGTAGCTCAAGGTCATAGAACAAGAAGAAGGGATTGACTATGATTGAGGGTTTTTGCCTCTGTGGCAAGAATAGAAGCTATCAGGTTGTTTTTGCCTTTGCATCTTAATGGGATTCTAGTCTTTCAAATGGATGTTAAAAGTGCTTTTTATATGGGGCACCTATTTGATGAAGAGGTTTATGTCTCACAACCTCCTGGTTTTGTTGATCCTGATCATCCTACAAAGGTTTATAAGGTGGTCAAAGCTTTGTATGGATTGCACCAAGCCCCTAGAGCTTGGTATGCTACTTTGTCAACATTCCTAGAGAAGCATGGATACAAGAGGGGCCACCATGACAAGACTTTATTCATTAGAAGGAATACACAAAAAGGATTTCATGGTTGGTTTCAAGTGTATATGTTGATGATATCTTTTTGGGTCTACCAACAACAGTTCTTGGTGGTGAATGAGTTTAAAGCTTTGATGCAAAGCAAGATTTTCAAAGAGTTCCTGGGTGAACTTACATTTTTTTTAGGTCTACAAGTCAAGCAGAACAAGGGAGGAATCTTCATATCTCAAGACAAGTATGTAGCTGAGATACTCAAGAAATTTGCACTTGTGAATGTCAAAGCTGCCATCACTCCAATGAGACTATGTTGCCTTTTGACAAGGATGAGGAAGCTTTTAGATGTAGATGTACACTTGTACCAGATCTATGTTAGGTTCCCTTCATGTACTTACTGCTTTAGACCTGATATTATGTATGCAGTATGCGGTTTGTTCACGTTTTCAGGTTCTCTCCAAAGGATCTTCTCATCTCAAAGTGGCAAGAAGAACTCTTCAAGTATCTCAAGGGCAAACCAAACTTGGGATTATGGTATCCTAGGGAATCACCCCTTCATTTGGAAGCATTCTCTGATAGTGACTATGGTGGTTCCAACCTTGACAGGAAATCCACAACAGGTGGTTGTCAATTTCTTGGTCAAAGACTTATCTCATGGCAATGTAAGAAACAGACTATTGTAGCCACTTCAACAACTGAAGCTGAATATGTAGCTGCTGCAAAATTGCTGTGGGACAAGTGTTGTGGGTTCAAATCACCTATTGTTGGACTATGGTTTCACCTTCATGTAATACCAAAATCCACATGATAATGAAAGCACAATCTGCATTGTGAAGAACCCAGTCTATCATTCTAAGACCAAACACATTGAGATTCGTCACCACTTCATCAGAGATTGTTATGAGAAGAAGCTCATAAGTGTGGAGAAAATTCACACAGACTTAAATGTAGCTGACTTGTTGACCAAACCTTTTGATGGACCCCGGTTCAATTACTTGGTGGTTAGCATTGGTATGATCAACCCATAGCAACATTTAAGGGGAGGCTTAGTTGTATAGTTTGTTAATTATGGTAGCTAAGTAATCTTAATTCTGTTAGTTTATTACTTTTAATCCTGGTAGTTATTTTCTATTAATACTGGTAGTTAAGTAGGGTTAATTCGGGTAGTTAATTTCTTTTAATCCTGGTAGCTATATTCTTTTAATACTGGTAGTTAAGTAAAGTTAATTCGGGTAGTTAGGTTTCATTAATTCTGTTTATCCAATTTCTGCAATCTGTTTTTCTTTAGACTTCGATTGCAGGATCGCTGATGAAAGGAGGGAGTGCCAAGGTTTTTTTAACAAATTGACATTTTTTAATACACCACTTAATTCTGGTTGAAAAAGATTAATACGGGTTGGACTCTTAATTAACTCTGTTTGACCAAAAATTAAGTTCATGGGTTGTGTTATTTTGTTAATACTGGTAGGTTCTTGTTAATGCTGGTTGCGGAAAACTTGACTTTTTCTGCTTTCTTACTGTTTAAATATAACCGTTAGAGATTTTTACGGCGCAATAGTCGACCCACAGAGTAGCTATATATAGATAAAGTTTGATTTCTCTTTCATACTTTTCTTTTATTGCTATCTCCTTTTCTTTTGCAAAGTTAAAAATTTCCTTTCTAACGAAAATAGTCAAGCGTTTTGCTACCAGCATCTACATTTTCATTCACATAAAAACCAAGTCCTTAACGGTTTGTCAAAATGGCTCAATTAAAATATTCGTGACAAAAACAACAAGTGGGGTTTTTGGCAAGCCCAACGAAGTGTCGGATTTGTGAGATGTGATTTTTTCTTCGAGGTTCCAACCTCAGGTATGCTTTAACTGCAAATCCAACTATCTATGATTCTCTTGTGAAACAATTTTGGCAGAGAGCTTTATTCGCAATACTAGAGCTTGATGGGTCCTTAGAAATTAATGCAACCAGTGAATTACCCATAAGGTACAAATCTCTGGGCGGTCAAATTAGGGATTCACTACAATTAGATGATGCCACAGGAATTACAATGTTGCCTAATGCTGACCTTTTTGAGGGTATGGGGCAAATAGGGTATCCTACTGATGGAACTTTTACCTTTTGGAAAAGTTTCTTTACACCCCAATGGCGATACTTAGTCCACCATCTTTTACCACTGTATATGCTTTAATAGTGGTGGATAGGATCAATTTGGTAGCAAATATTGCTTACTGGCTTTGATATGTCTATCCACTGGTTAGTGTTTATAATTTTTCAAAACTCAATTTTGATGGTTTTATGGTACGGCAATTTTGAAGAGCAAGAAAAAAGTTTTTGATGTATCCCCTTTTCTACAAATGATTTTAAATATTCAAACCTCGAATAACAATACACCCTTTTCTAGCTGGGAGTTTGACCAAAAAGATATTTGGGAATATGAAAAGGGGTTTTCAAGGGGCACCAAGACCTTTATTGCCTTCTATGTTGCTTGTTGCTACTAACCCTAATGCAGGACAAGAACATGATGCTCAAGCTCAATCCCAACCAACACCTCCACCACCACCTATTCCATCACCAACACCACCACCTATCACAACATCTCCACCACCACCTATTCCATCACCAACACCACCACCAATCCCAACACCTACACCACCATCTATTCCAACACCAACACCACCACCTACATCACCACCACCACCTGAGACTGAACCTACAACAGCTGAGTACATCTATAAGGAGCACTCTCCTGTCCACCATCACTTCTCACCCTCACAAGAACAGGCTCCAAGTCGCTTTGCCTATGGTGATTTGCTTTCACACAGTTTCCAAGTTGATTTTCAAGAATTGTTAGCCTTGAATTGGATCTCAAGAACAAACCAAGCTAACCATGGGGAATGCAATAGTGAAGCTAGTCAGAAGGTTGAAAGAAGTTGGACGGGTTTCTAAAAAGGAGGGAAAAAAAAAAAAATGGAGAATTTGGTTTTGACAGATTCAGAGGATGAAGAACCTAAGGCTCAAGGGAGGAAAAGTCAAGATGATCCTCAAGATTCTTCCATACAAGGACTGGTTACTCCTCCTACAACAAAGGCATATGCTTCAGGGGAGGAACAAGTGGAAGATATAAGCCCAAACACTCTTGAAGCAGCCAAAACTCTCTCAAAAGTTGCTTCTTTAAAGTCAAGGTCCATTGACAAAGGAAGGAGATACAAGAGAAGAAAAGAGACCAAAAGTAAGAAAAGTAGTTCAAGCTCGGATTTCAAGATCAATGATACTACTGAAAAAAGAGTTAATACTGGATGGTGAGGTTTTAATGCTGCTGAGTGAGGAAGTTATACTGCTAGTAAAGTTATACTGGTAGTATTGAACTTAATTACTGTTATTGAGCAAGACAGTATGCTGGTGAAAGATAAAGGACAAGAGTAGGGAAAAAAGCTCCTATGCTGAGTGAAGAAACTCCAAAGAAGTCAAAGGAACAAATTTTACAAGAAGAAGCTAGCCTTGCAGAAGCAATAAGATTGGATTCCTTACAAAAAGAAGAGGAGGCTAAGCAAATACATTTGGATGCTCTCCTAGCACAAAGAATTGCAGAAGAAGAAGAGCTGACTGAGCAACAGAAGAAAAGAAAAGCTCAAGTACAGTTTGAGGCTCAATTTTACACAAATGAAGATTGGGATTTGATTAGAGCAAAACTCGAAGCTAATACAGAGTTGTCAAAGAGCATGCTTGGAAGTGAACTTCAAGGAGAAGACTTTGCAAAGAGAATGGTGGATCTTGTGAATCAAAGAAAGAAGTTGTTTGCTGAAGAAAGAGCCAAAGCTAAAAAGGAACAAGCCCCTATGACCAATCACAGCTTGATGGAAAACTTACATGATGAACTACTTAAAGAATCAAGGGTCATGGGAAGATAATCAGCTGAAGAATTGAGTTTTGAAGAAAGTCAAGGTAAGAGAGTTTGACAAGCTTGTTGAAATAGATTGAGGTCTATTTGCTCAATAAGTTTTGAAGCAACTAAAGCCAGTTTGAAAAGATTTGGTGAAGAGCTTCAAACAAAGACTCCAAAAAGACTGAAAGAAGAAAAAGATGATAAAGCAAAGGATGATGAATCAACAAAGAAGTCTGGAAAGAGAAGAAAGCAGATGGCTAGAAAAGGTATGAATACAAATGTTGATGAAAATGATTCTGAAGATTCAGATAAGGTTGATGAGCAAGAAGAGACTAACACAGGTACTGAAACTCCTATTAATCATGTTCCTGTAGCTATGAAAACACCTAGTGTTAGCTACCTATAGATTATTAAATAAGGAGGAAAAGGATATACCAAATTGTTATGGGAAGATGGAACAGACATTGAATACATTAATTTTAGTGCAAGTTATAGTCTATATCTAGAGATGACCTTACTGAGTTGTACAGGATAGTAATGAATAGATATGGGGTGGATGGGCCTAAGGATAAGTTAGAGAAGGGATTCTGGAAAAGTTTAAGAATCATGTTTGAAGAACCTCTAAGCACAGATTCTATATGGAGTGAGATAGGACAGCAAAAGATTATAAGTTGGAAATATGATACCTTGTGTTGGTACATTGTTTAAACTTAGAATCCATGGATGTTTATATGTTGTTTGAAAGAAAATATCCACTATCTGCTGAGGTATGTAAAACTATGTTGAAAATGAAGCTTTTGGATGGAAAGATGAGTGAAGATTGCTATAGATGGTTGAAAATGATTGGAAAAACAAAGCTGGCATTAAAAGTAGGCAGGGTGAAAAGTCCTAAGATAGATGATGAGAAGGATACACTTGGTGATGGTGCTATGCACTAACACATAAAATGGTTATCAGTTCACCATGATCTAACCAACATAAGGACTGGGATAGTCCAAAAAAAAAACGAGCAAAAAGGCTCTTGTAAAGATACTTCTCAAATCCGTTCTATGGTTGACAACTTGCAAATAAGTTGTATGGTCTTCAACTCACCATATCTATCTAAGTGAAGAGTTGGCTAGCCCACAAGTTTATGGCTTGTGGTAAAGGTTGTGGAAAAACCATAACTAGTCCATAAGATTATGGCTTATGGTAAAGACTTCTCAAATCCATATTAGATGGTTGACAATTTACCAAAAATTGTATGGTATTTAATGCACCATAGTATTTATACTGAAGCATGGCTACTCCAGAGCAAACGGCTAACTGGTAAAGAGTTATCAAATCCGTTTACAGCTGATGATTTGCTCAAAATCATATGGTTATCAATGTGCCATGGTCTTACAAACCTAAACAATGACTAGTCCATAGTAAACGGCTCTCATGGTTAAAGACATCAACAATACGTTTGTGTGCTGGTTAGTTAGTTTGCCAAAAACTATATTTTTGTTGCAGTCAAGATTGGAGTGCTATGAAGACTAGTTGCTGTCAAGATTTGAAGACATAAAGACATATTATTTTGAAGACAGAAGTTCAAGACAATCCTCTAAAGTTCAAGGTGAAGCTTAAAGTATTTAAAGATCAAGAATGTTTTGAAAGAACTTGAAGTTCATGAATGAAGATCAAGTTAGGGGAGGATTGTTAGGAAAATATTGTAAACAGACTTAATACTGTTAGTATTAAAGTTAAGTCTGTTAGAAAAAGTCAGTACTGATAGAAATAGTTAGTACTGTTAGTATAGAAGTTAGTAGTATGGAGTGCAAGGGTTAAGTCTGCCAGCTTTAACTTAAGTCTGGTAGTATTATAGTTAATACTGCTTGGTCAGACAGTTAAGTCTGTTGTAATTATAGTAATAGTTATCAATTAGCGTTGATTTAGGAAGAGATAAGCATTATCTCTTAACGCGTTTAGGGTTCCTTAAGCCTATAAAAGGAACATAGAATAGGCATTGTAAACAGATCGGTTGATTGAGTATTCACAATCAAATAGTAATAGTAATAGCAAGTTTAGTATTCGTTCTTATGTTCATCTTGGTATAGATATTGATATTCCGCGTCAATATTTATATTCACAGTTATTGTCTCTCATAGTATCTTTGGATTTATTCAAAGGACTATCAAGGCTCATTCAGATCCTGTTTATAAGGACCTACAATTAATTTCAGTGTGAACCGAACTAGTCAAGTTTAATCGAAACCGAACAACTCAAATTTCTAAATTATATGGTTTATCTCTTTGACTTATAAAATCCCGTGAAACATTAACTTGTTTTCCCGGTTTTGTCAAGAATTGTAAAATCCCGTGCAGTTTCAAGAATTCAAATACTTAAAAGATACCTTAATCAAACACAATTTCTTTCTACCACCGTTCGATCCAACAATAATCTTTTAACATACAAATTTCTCAATGACGACTCTTGCTGACAAAGCAATTCTTTCAGTTGCTGAAAATCGTCCACCCATGTTGGAAAAAGATATGTATGATTCTTGGAAAAACATAATGGAGCTATATATGATGAATAGACAACATGGAAGAATGATTCTTGAATCCTTTGAAAATGGTCTACTCATCTGGCCTTCAATTGAAGAAAATGGAGTGACAAGACCAAAGAAATATTCTGAGTTATCTGCTACGGAAGCAATTAAAGCTGATTGTGATATCAAGGCAACAAATATCATTCTTCATGGACTACCACCTGAGGTCTATGCATTGGTTAGCAATCATAAAGTCGCCAAGGAACTTTGGGCAAGAATTTAACTTCTCATGCAAGGAACTTCATTGACGAAATAGGAAAGAGAGTGTAAGCTTTATGATGAATTCGATAAGTTTACTTATAAGAAAGGGAAACACTACGTGAGTTCTACTTAAGATTTTTATTGCTACTCAATGACATGAACATCTACAATATGAAACTAGAACAATTTCAAGTAAACACCAAGTTTTTGAACACTCTTCCTCCTGAGTGGAGCAAATTTGTGACAAATGTCAAACTGGTTCGGGATTTGAATACAACTAACGTTGATCAGCTTCATGCTTACTTGGGACAACATGAATTTCATGCAAATGAGGTTCGTTTAATGCATGAACGCAACTCAGATCCACTTGCTTTGTTTGCAACACATCAAATGACCCAGTCTCCTTATCAAACTCATCAAAACTCTTACCAAAACAATCAATTTCAACCACAAGTTTCACCATATCAGTCTCTACAGTATGGATCACCTTATCAGTCTCAACAATACTCAACTCATCAATCATCAACACCTCTTTCAATCACTTTACCATCCAATGATTATCAATCATCAATTCACCACAACGTTTATTCTCAATCATTAACACCTCTTTCAATCACTTTACCATCCAATGATTATCAATCATCCGTTCACCACAACGTTTATTCTCCATCATCATCCATCCCTCAATTAGAATATGCTCCCACAGTTAACTAATAACCTGAATTTTCCCAACCAGACTCGGGTATAATTGTTCTAGTGTTCCAGAAAGGTGATGATCCCATTGATGCCATCAATCACATGATGACTTTCTTGACTGTTGTTGTCACTTATCGCTGCCCCACTACCAATAATCAGCTAAGGAATTCGTCAAACCCTAGGCAACAAGCTACTATTAATAATCGAAGAGTAACCTTACAACCAATTCAGGGGAGACAGACGTCTTTAGCTGTGGGTACTACAAGGACATATACTCCAGGAGCAAGTGGAAGCAATTATGGGAAACAAAGGACTGTTATTTGTTACAACTGCAAAGGGGAAGGCCACATGTCCAAACAGTGCACTAAACCTAAGAGGAAACGGGATGATTCATGGTATAAGGATAAAGTGTTGTTGGTACAAGCTTAAGCAAGTGGTCAAATTCTACATGAGGAGGAACTTGCATTTTTAGCTGATCCAGGAATTCCAGAAGGTCGCACCACACAGACCGTCATTACTCACAATGCTGCTTATCAAGCTGATGATTTGGATGCATATGACTCTGATTGTGATGAACTCAACACTGCCAAAGTTGCTCTCATATCGAATTTATCTCATTATGGTTCAGATGCTCTTACTGAGGTATACAATCATGATAATATGAATAATAATATGATTAATCAAGCTGTGCAGGCGATGTCGTCTTCTGAACAGTCAAATGTTGTGAATCATTCAGAGACTAAAATAAATAGTGATAGCAATATCATTCCTTATTCTCAATATGTGATTGAATCACAACAGGTAGCTGTTAAAAATTCTAACTCTTCTACACAACAAGATGCACTGATATTATCTGTAATTGAACAACTGAAAACCCAAGTAGTTAATTGTACCAAGATAAATCTAGACAATAAAAGTGTCAATGATACTTTAACTGCTGAGCTTGAAAGATATAAAGAACAAGTTAAAGTTTTGAAAGAAGGACAAAATGTTGATTTAAGGGGTAATGATACCGTTTCAGATTCAAGTGCACAGTCTGTAGAGATTGATCGTCTTAAACAAACTCTTTCTGAACATTTAAAAGAAAAGGAATCTTTAATGAAAACAGTCACTCTTCTCAAAAATGATTTTAAGAAAGAAGGAATTAGGAAAATCGATTAGATAGAGAGATTGCGTTAGAAAAGAAGATCAAACAACTAGATAATATTGTTTTTAAAAGAGATCAATCTGCACAAACTGTTCACATCTTGACGAAACCTCAGTTTTTCTATGATCATACCACTAAACAAACTCTAGGTTTTCAAAATCCTTTCTATCTGAAGAAAGCTTAACAGTTGGAACCAAAGCTTTATGATGGTAATGTAATCAAGAATACGAGTGCAATTGTGATACCTGACTCCGAAGAGACCCTAATGCTTACTGAAGAGAGTCGTTCAAAAATGCTTTTAAAATAAAAAGATCCTACGATATTAAAAAAGAAAGTTAATACTACACCAGTCTATTAGGCTGTCCTTAATCAACTTTCTCAAGATTTTAAAACATAATTTGTTTCACAAACTGAATTATCTGCTGAACAAGCCTTCTGGTCTCAGAATTCTGTGAATTCTTCAGAACCCACTCTTTCTAGTAGACCCACCAAAGTTGAGGTTCCAAAAGAACTTCCTAAAGTCAGCATGGTTAATGCGAGTTTAAAGAAACTTAAATACCATCTTGCTAGTTTTGATGTGGTTGTCAAAGAAAGAACTACACCCACAGCTATCACTGAGGGCTTGTGGGGGTTTGAACATACAAAAGCTTATTTTAGGGATGAAATAATTCTATTTGTAAAAGCTCTGAAGGAATTATTTAATACATTCGATCAATTTTTGATTGATGAACTTTCTGAAGTCCAAAATGTCTTCCATCAAATGGAACAAGCTGTGAAACAACATCGTTTAGAGTAAAAAACATATGAAGTTAAAATGAATCAAGTTTTGAATGAAAACGAACGACTCTTAGAACAAGTTATTAGCAAAGATATCGTGAACACTATTGTGAATTCTTCTGTGGATATTGCTTCTGTGAATGTGCATGAATGTGAAAAGTGTCTAAAACTTGAGACTAAGCTTCTTAACAAAAAAGATTTCGTTGAAAAAGAGATTTATGATAAATTGTTCAAAAGTTTTACCACTCTTGAAAAACATTGTATCTCTTTAGAAGTTGATACTCAACTTAATCAGGAAATCTTTCAAAGGGATAATTCTGTTTCAAATCAAAGTGCTCCAAGTTTTGATCAATTGTTTGAATTAAATGAATTGAAAGCTCAATCCTAAGAGAAAGACACGGTCATAAAGAAGTTGAAAGAGAGAATTAAAACTCTAAGTGGAAAAATAAATAATGATAAGATTAAAAAGGACTTAGAGGAGATTGAAACAATAAATATTGAATTGGATCATAGGGTGTCGAAGCTTATTGCTGAGAATGAACATTTAAAACAGACCTATAAACAACTTTATGACTCGATTAAACCAGCACGTATTCGATCAAAAGAACAATGTGATGATTTAATTAATCAAGTCAATCTAAAAAAGCAACAATTTTATGCTAGAAAATAAGCTAAAAATATAAGATCTTATTCTTTTTAGATCTAATCCACCCGAAACCAAGGTGTTCAATCAAGTGAACAAGAGACGGGTATATTTAAAGATTAGATCTAAAAGCAATAAGCTAGAAAAATAAGCACTCAAAAATAAGCTAAAATAAGCTCACTCGAAAAGCTCTAAATCAAAAACAATATAAAATAAGCTAGTCTAAATAAGCTATGGAAGTAGCTTATTAGAATATAAGCTTAAGAGATGGGATCCAAAAAATAAGCTATAAGCATGAGCTTATTTGGAAATAAGCAAAAGAAGAGAAAGAGTAGAAGAATAAGCATAAAAAGAAAATAAGCATTAAGAAATAATAAGCATTTAATAAAAACCAACCTTAAACATCTTCATTAATAAGCTCAAAATCTTGATTACAATAAGCTAAATAAGCTATAAAAGCTTTTACAATAAGCTAAAAATTATACTACACTACTCCTAAAACTAACCTACACTACTATGAAAAATAAACTTATAACTAACACCCCCAACTGCTGATGTGCGTGTGATTATATAGCCACCAAGTAGGAGGGGCAGTTTCGTCATTTCATGCCATCCACCAAAAAGAGCACCAGATCTAAGGACATTTCGGTCTTTTTGCTTTCCCACCGCCTCAAATGATAGCTTAATCATTACGCCAATAATTGGCTCGGATCCAAATGTAGCTACAGTACCTTGTACACCAATTATTGGCTCTGCCACCCTGCCACTTGTCACCCGAACCTTGTACCTACACAATACCTCGTACCAATTATTAGAAGGCCACGTGTCACCACTTGAGTGGTGCCACGTGGCGTAATCATTGTTCTGGCACAGTCACCGGACCACCACCGGAACACCGGTCAACGACGGTCAACAGTGGCGGCGAACGGTGGTCGCCGGCGGTCAACGGTGGCGGTCAACGACGATCAACAGTGGCAGACCACCGTTGACCACCGTCGGACCACCGGTTAACCACCGGTCAACGGTGGTTGACCGCCAGTCAACAGGCGTGTCTTGAGCCGGGTCAGGTCGGGTCATGGGATGGGTCGAGTCGGGTCAAGAACCGGGTCGGGTCGCCACATGGCACCACGTGGCAGCTGAAGTGGCATGGAGGGGATATTAACCCTCCTGCAGGAATCGAACTCATGACCTCTCGTTTAAATTCTTAAGGAACCAAATGAGACCACCTGCGCTAGGCAGTGGTCTCATAATATACATGCACTATTAATTACTTAACCCACTTTTGGCTCTCTTCATTATATTAGTATCAAAGGTTCAAACAGGGACGAAAAAGGGTCAAAATAAAAAGGTTCACATATGAAAGGCCGGTACCGTTGGACTCGTAATTTCGTGCTCTTTCCAACGGTGTGATCAAGGAATATTAACGACTTCGTTAGAGCCTCGATAAACGTGAAAATGTCGTTGAAAGTCACCCGAAAATTACCATTTTGCTTTGTTTTCAATCATTTGTACCTGTAAGACATAAAAACACAATACAAACATATTTGCAACATATTTATCCATATTTTAGTATTTTAGTCCATTTATTAGCATTTTCCGGGGTACAAATGATGTGTGTTTTAGCACATATCAGGCACCGACGTCTGTCTCATCTGAACTTTGGTGCAATCAACCATTTAGCTAGACATGGTCTTGTTCGAGGTCTCCCTAAGCTAAAGTTTGAAAAGGACCATATGTGTTCTGCATGTGCAATGGGCAAAAGTAAGAAGAAACCCCACAAACCTAAATCTGAAGACACCAACCAAGAAAAACTCTATCTTTTGCACATGGATTTTTATGGACCAATACGTGTCACAAGTGTTAATGGAAAGAAGTACATCTTCGTCATTGTCGATGATTACTCTCGATTTACATGGGTTAAGTACTTAAGGTCAAAATATGAAGCTCCAGATTTCATAATCAAATTTCTCAAGATGATCCAAGTACGGCTGAAAGTGCCTGTCCGACGAATCAGAAAAAGATAATGGAACTGAATTTGTTTATTAAACTTTACGTGAATATTATGAGAAGGTTGGGATCTCTCGTGAAACATCTGTTGCTCGCTCTCCGCAACAAAATGGTGTCGTTGAAAGACGTAACCGTACGCTAATTGAAGCTGCCCGCACAATGTTGATTTATGCAAAAGCTCCGTTATTCTTATGGGCAGAAGCAGTTGCTACCGCATGTTACACCCAAAAGCGTTCCATCATACGTCTTCGTCACGGCAAAACACCATATGAGCTTTTACATGACAAACTTCCCGACTTATCGATCTTCCATGTATTTAGTGCCCTCTGCTATCCGACAAATGATAGTAAGAACTTGGGTAAGTTACAACCGATGGCTAATATTGGTATTTTCATTGGCTATGCACCCACAAAGAAAGCATTTGGAATTTACAACCAACGTACCAGACGTATTATCAAAACAATTCATGTAGACTTTGATGAGCTGACTGTGATGGCTTCTAAACACAGCAGTTCAGGACCCGCACTTCATGAAATGACTCCTGCAACAATCAGTTCATGACTCGTGCCAAACCCTTCTCCTTCAACACCGTTTGTACAACCTTCAAGAACTGATTAGGATCTTTTGTTTCAACTGCTGTTTGATGAATTACACACTCCTCCACCTAGTGTTGATCACCCAGCCCATAAATTCATTGCTCCAATTGCTGAAGTAGTAGCTCTAGAACCAGCTATATCAACCGGTTCACCTTCCTTAACAACTGTTGACCAAGATGCACCATCAACTAGTGATTCTCAAACTACACCTGAAACTCAATCTCTTGTCATTCCTAACGATGTTGAAGAAGATAATCATGACTTAGATGTTGCACACATGAATAATGATCCGTTCTTTGGTATTCCAATTCTAGAAAACGATTCTGAAGCATCCTCTTCTTCGGACGTTATTCCAACTATTGTGCACACTGCTACTCCCTACTCAGAACACGTTAACAAATGGACCAAGGATCATCCTTTAGAAAACATCATCGGTGAACTCGAAAGACCTGTTTCCACAAGACTCCAACTTCATGAACAAGCCTTATTTTGTTACTATGATGCCTTTCTCGCATCAGTTAAACCTAAGAACTACAAAGACGCATTAACTCAAGCATGCTGGATTGAAGCAATGCAAGAGGAGCTTAACAAGTTTGAACGTCTTGAAGTCTGGGAACTCGTTCCTCGTCCTGATAAAGTGATGGTCATTACTTTAAAATGGATCTACAAGGTGAAACTTGATAAATTAGGAGGAATTCTAAAGAACAAGGCTCAATTGGTTGCTCGTGGTTACTAGGGGTGAGCAGAAACCGCAACGCAAACCGCAAAACCGCAAAATCCGCAAAATCCGCAAAAACCCGCACCACAAAAACCGCACCACGGCAAAAACTGGTGGATCGGTTTTAGGAAAAAATAAAACCGCAAAATGCGATGCGGTTGCGGTTTTATCTGTAAAACCGAACCGCAAAATCCGCACCGCACCGCACATTAATTTTATAAAACCAAAAAACGGCACATTGATTATTTAATGTGTGTTATAAGGCTTCTAATGCATATTATCAATAATATTCTAGGTAATGTGTGTGTTTACCTTAAATATATGCATTGTTATAACCGAAAAAACCAACATTGTAAACAAAAAACCGCAAAAAACCCACATTAATTATATAAATTATAAGTGATGGTGCGGTGCGGTTAATACCCGCACAACCCGCAAAACCGCAATGAAACCCGCAAAACCGAAACCGCAAAAACCGCGCGGTTGCGGATTCTCACTTTTTAAAAACCGCAATTGCGGATGCGGTGTGGTTTTTGCCAAAAACCGCACCGATCCGCACCATGCTCACCCCTAGTGGTTACCGTCAAGAAGAGGGAATTGATTTTGAAGAATCCTTTGCTCCTGTAGCTAGAATTGAAGCTATATGTAAAGACGGCATTCTTGAACGGCATTTTGCGTAAAGAGGTTTATGTGAGCTAACCGGATGGGTTTGTAGATCAAGACAATCTGAATCACATGTACAGGCTTAAGAAAGCTCTCTATGGGTTGAAACAAGCTCCTCGCACGTGGTGCAATCTGTTGTCGATGTTTCTACTCTCGCAGGAATTCTCTAAAGGAACCGTGGATCCCACATTGTTTATCCGAAGACAAGGCAAAGATATTCTCCTGGTACAAATCTATGTTGATGATATTATCTTTGCGTCTACGACACCTAAACTATGTGACCAATTTTCTAAACTAATGTGCTCTAAGTTTAAGATGTCGATGATGGGAAAATTTTAATTCTTTCTTGGATTACAAATTTTTCAGAATCCCAGAGGCATCTTTATAAACCAGTCAAAATATGCTCTTGAATCTTTAAAGAAGTATGGTATGGAATCTAGTGACCTCGTGGATACTCCCATGGTGGAGAAATCCAAACTAGATGAAGATCCACAAGGGAAAGTCGTTGACCCTACATACTATCGTGGAATGGTCGATACCTATGTATCTTACAGCCAGTAGACCAGACCTAACATTTGTTGTATGCATGTGTGCCTGGTATCAGGCAAAGCCTACCGAAAAGCACCTTTATGCTATTAAAAGAATCTTTAAATACCTAAGAGGAACTGTTAATAGGGGACTTTGGTATCCAAAGGATTCTTTTATTGCTCTAACAGCTTATACAAACGCTAATCACACGGGTTGCCAAGATACTAGACGAAGTACTTCTGGCAGTATGTAGTTTTTAGGAGATAGACTTGTGAGTTGGTCATCAAAAAGGCAGAAAAGCGTTGTAATATCCAGTACGGAAGCTGAATACATCGCCCTATCCGGCTGTTGTGCTCAAGTCTTATGTATGCGATCACAACTTACCAATTACGGCCTTGGATTCAACAAAATTCCAATGTACCGTGATAATAAAAGCGTCATCGCATTATGCTGCAACAATGTTCAACACTCCCGATCAAAGCATATTGATATAAGATTCCATTTCATCAAAGAGCAAGTTGAGAACGGAGTAGTAGAGCTTTACTTTGTCAACACGGAGTATTAGCTAGTGGACATCTTTACAAAAGCCCTGTGCAGAGAAAGAATTAAATTTCTGATCAACAAGCTGGGAATGCGAAGTTTTACGCCTAAGACCCTGAAACAGTTGGCAGATGAAGCTAAAGAATAGTGGTGGTACCTATTCTGATATCCTATGTATAATATGTATATATTCAAAATCCAGAAAAACCAAAAAGATTTTCATTTTCTAAAAACTTTTATAAAAACAAAATACAAAATTAAAAAATAAGAAAATATAAAAAGAGGTTTTACTGGCATATCTTTTGCAAACGATAATATTTATATCCCTAGAAATGTCTTTCAATAAAGACATGTGGTCATAAATAAAGTTCGTGCAAAAGTTCAAATGTTTTTCAAAACATGCCAAATGGCTTACAGTTATTTCTGACTGTAACCCGGTCATCATCTTAAAGGCAAGTATTTCAAAAAGAAAACTTGACCTCTTAACGGAAATTTATTCTCGGGCATGGTCTACTTTATGACCATGCAAAGGCTTGTGTTTACTTTGCAACACAACCCGTGCTTCCTATATACAAATTAATGTATGTGTCAGTGCATTTCTTTGTCAAAATAAGAGAAATCTTATTCTTATTGGTAAAAAAGTTGTCTTCACAATGAATCAGTGTTTTCAGTAATCACAAAAAAAAATTCAAAGACAATTCGACCACTCAAACAATGACAACAACTCTTTAAATAGAAAACAGGTCATCATTTGAGGGGGAGAATGTGTCATCTAATAATTTTTTAGAACGGTCTTTCAAAATAAGTCACAGAATAAACGGATAAAGTTCTTGATAATGACATATCACAATTTCAATGGGAGTTAATTTATATTAACTATAAGAGCTTTATATGTCATTTTTTTAAAACTTTATGGACTTATTTACAAGTTGAAACTTTGTGAATTCAAGCTTTAAACTACATTCGATCAATATTGCCAACACCTCATAGTTTGTAAAAGACTTAGGAATGCTTAGAAATACTTTCATAGTTTTAAAAGCCTTGAAGTTGATTCTCATGGGATAGTTCTAAGCTTAGTTATACCTCAAACATGATCTCAAGTATGTGTGCGTACAAGGTTTTGCTGATTCCGAGGTGTCAAAACTAGTAAGGGGGAAGGAGTAGATGTATACTTGATAGAGGCCATGACCTTCTTTTGAAGTCGCCTTCTTTAAATTTTAGGCCTTTCTTTGTTTCTTTCGGGTGCACTATTTCAATCACATGGTGGAAGAGACATCTCGTCATTAGTCAGTATGCATCATTTGAGTCCCCAGGAAGAAGTGTTGGGAGAATAATTATTTAAAACGCGAGAAGAGTTCTGTCTGATTCAATTAATGGTTTACCCGACCGGTCAATCTCTAAGCTTATTCTTAAAATAAGTAGAAATATTTGATAAAAGAGGTACACATATGGATTTAATTGTCTACATCCGGGACTTAGTTGACTTTGGTGTTACAATTTATTTCATAACTATCCTGAAGAGAGAAATACGCTCATCCAGGACTTAATTGACTTTGGTGTTGCGGTATCAAATTCTTGAAAGGGTTAATTGTGTGCTTCAGATATCTGGGCTTTATACATTAAGACTGCTTGATGCGGCTTACAAAAAAGTTTTGAATCTACTCAAGGAAGGATTGCTGATTTAGGGGGAAGCTAAAAAAACTTCTTAAGAGAGACTACGGGGAAGACCTACGGCTTCTACAAAGAACCATATGATTCTATCATATGATGTTTTCATCATTCAGGTCAAGCCTCGTGCATAATAATCTTGTGAATATATAAATATGTAGCGTTGACTTAAAAGTTAGGCTTATATAGTGTTTGAGTATGAATTTTTAAGAATTTCTTAGTAAATTCAAAATTTTCAAATTAACATACTCAAACACCATATAATTCCCTCATAATTTGAGGAAGAGCATTAAAATGTTCCTGTTAGATATTGTGTAACATTTTGTCCCTGAACATTTAATCAATTGATAACCAAAATATCAAGGGATTAACATTTTAGATAAGGGGAGAAAATGTGATTAAACTATGATTAAAATGAACCTAACTTGTACTGAAATGTAATCATATAAAATGGACTCAATGCACTCTACGCTTAGCATGTACTATGATTACGATGCACATGTTAAGGGGGAGCTTTTAGTGAT
>BQNB010004492.1:2349-107538 GCA_026074375.1 Tanacetum coccineum | reverse complement strand
TAATGATTCGTACTTTGGTGTTCCAATTCCAGAAATCCCTTCTGATCAACCTTTATCATCGGATTCTATTCATACAATTATGCAAAAGTATGGGAGCTCGTACCCCGACGAGACAAAGTTATGGTGATTACTTTGAAATGGATCTACAAAGTGAAACTAGACGATCTGGGAGGAATTTTGAAGAACAAAGCTTGATTAGTAGCCCGTGGTTACCGTCAAGAAGAGGGAATCGATTTTGAAGAGTCTTTTGCTCTGGTTACGAGATTAGAGGCTATAAAGATTTTTCTAGCGTTTGCTGCTCATATGAACATGGTCGTATACCAAATGGATGTGAAGACTACGTTTCTGAATGGTAATCTACGGGAAGAGGTTTATGTTAGCTAGCCAGATGGGTTCATGGATAAAGATAACCCCAATCACGTGTATAAGCTAAAGAAAGCTCTTTATGGGTTGAAACAAGCTCCACGCGCGTGGTATGATATGTTGTCTTCGTTCTTGATATCCCAAGACTTCTCCAAAGGCTCAATGGATCCTACATTGTTCATCCGCAGAGACGGCAAGGAATTACTTCTGGTACAAATTTATGTCGATGATATTATCTTTGCTGCATCTACACCTGAACTTTGTGATCTATTTTCTAAAATCATGTGTTCAAAATTTAAGATGTCAATGATGGGCAAAATCTCATTTTTCTTAGGATTACAGATTTCTCAAAGTCCCAGAGGCATCTTTATTAACCAGTTAAAATATGCCCTTGAATCTTTAAAGAAATACGGTTTTGACTCTTGTGACCCAATGGATACTCCAATTGTGGAGAAATCCAAATTGGACGAGGATAAAGAAGGGAAAGCCGTAGATCCGTCACACTATCGTGGTATGATTGGCACCCTCCTTTATCTTACAGCCAGTAGACCTGACCTATAATTTGCTATATGCATGTGTGCCCGGTATCAGGCTCTACCGAAAAGCACTTAAATGCGGTAAAAAGGATCTTTCGGTATCTAAAAGGAACTGTACATCGAGGTCTATGGTATTCGAAGGATTCTTCGATTGCTCTAACAGCATTTGCAGGTGCGGATCATGCTGGTTATCAAGATACACGCCATAGTACTTCTGGTAGTATGCAACTTTTGGGTGATAGACTTGTTAGCTGGTCGTCTAAAAGACAGAAAAGCGCTGCGATATCTAGTACGGAAGCTGAATATATTGCTTTGTCTGACTGTTGTGGTCAAATCCTTTGGATGAGATCACAGCTTACCGACTATGGCTATGGATTCAATAAAATTCCAATGTACTGTGATAACAAAAGCGCTATTGCCTTATGTTGCAACAACGTTTAACATTCCAGATCCAAGCATATAGACATCAGATTTCACTTTATCAAGGAGCATGTTGAGAATGAGGTGATCAAATTTTACTTTGTCAATACGGAGTATCAACTGGCAGACATCTTCACTAAAGCTCTTGGCCGAAATAGAATTGAATTTCTGATCAACAAGCTGGGAATGCGAAGTTTCAACGACAAGACTCTTGAAAACAATTAGCAGTATGATGTTGATGATAGTAGTGGTACCCTATGTTCAAAATATCCTGTAATTATATGTTATATTTTAAAACCATAAAAACCAAAAAGATTTTTCATTTTTCAAAATTTTTATAAAAACAAAATACAAAATAATAAATCTTAAAAACACCAAGAAAAAATTAAAAAAATGAGAAAATATTAAAAAGAGGGTCAATAGGCATGTCTTCTGAAATCGATAAACATTTACGGTCTTAGAAATGTCATTAAATAATGATAGTACCTGTAAATGAAGTTCGAGCAGAAGTTCTAAATGTTTTCAAAACATGCCAAATGGCTTGCTATTATTTCAGATAGCAACTCGGTCATCATGTTAAAGGCAAGTATTCCATCAAAAAGGAAACTTGACCTCTCAACGGGAATTCATTCTTGGGCATGGTCTACTTTATGACCATGCAAAGGCTTGTGATTACTTTGCATCACAACCCGTGCTTCCTATATTATAATAAGTGTACGCGTCAGTGCGCTTATGTGTCAAAATAAGAGAAATCTTATTTTTATTGGTATAAAGTTGTCTTCATAATGAATTAGTGTTTTCAGTAATCACAAAAAGATTTTTCAAAGACAATTCGACCACTCAAACAATGACAACATCTCTTTAAATAGAAAACGAGTCATTATTTGAGGGGGGAGAAATCGTCATCAAATAATCTTTTAAAATGGTCTTTCAAAATAAGTCACGGAATTAACGGATAAAGTTTTTAATAATGATGGATAATACTTTAAGGGGAGTTAATGGATTTTAACTACACAAGCTTTAGATGCCATGTGTTTAAAACTTTATGGACTTATTTGTAATTTGAGACTTAGTGAATTCAGGCTTTAAACTACAGACAATCAATATTGCCAACACCTCATAGTTTGTAAAAGAAGTAGGAATGCTTGGAAATACTTTCATAGTTTTAAATGCCTTGAAGTTGACTCTCACGGAATAGATTTAAGCTTAATAATTCTTCAAACACGATCTCGAATATGTATGCGTATAAGGTTTTGCTGATTCCGACGTGTCGAAACTAGCAAGGGGGAAGGAGTAGATGTATACTTGATAGTGTCATTGGCCTTCTTTTGAGGTTAGCTTCGTTTGTCTTTTGAGGTTAGCTTCTTTTGATTTTAGGCTGTTTTGAATCTTTCGGGTGCACTATTTCAATCACATGGTGGAAGAGACATCTCGTCATTAGTCTGTATGCATCATTTGGGTCCCCAAGGGGAAGTGTTTGGGGTATAATTATTTAAAACATGAGAAGAATTCTGTCTGATTCATTTAATGTTTTACCCAACCGATCAATCTTTAAGCTAATTCTTAAAAGAAGTAGAAATATTTGATAGAAGAGGTACACATAGGTATGATGTTTCCTTAAGTTAGTCAGTATTCTGCAGAAAGAAATGAGTACTGACTCTAGCAATATAGTATATATAAAATACTAGGCAAATCCAAACTCTTCACCCTTGACCAAGGTAAAAAGTCAAGACCTACCTAGAAATAAAATATACTCGTATAAGAGAATCAATGATAAAAAGATTCCGGAAGTATGATTCCCGGGTCGTATGTCCCAACGAGGCTGCAATTGAAAGTTGATCTTGGTTTGATTTAGATTGAGTGAGAATGATTTTGATTGATTATAAGTCCTAACAACTACGGGAAGCAAAATTAGGTATAAGGAATCCCTAAATTACAATCTAATGGAACAAAACCTAAAACGGACATGCAAAAAAAAAAAAAAAAAAAAAAAAAAAAAAAAATAATTGCACTACCAGCAGGAAAAATGCACTACCAGCAGAAACGGTACACTACCAGCAGGAACGATACACTACCAGCAGGAACGACAACACTACCAGCAGAAACGAGGCTCCAAAACTGCTGATTTTAAAAAATCGTTTTTAGCCAAAACTCAAAACACGAAAGTTGTCCGGGACATGTTTTTAAGCAACTTTAATAAAGGCACTTTATAAAAATAAGCACTCAATAAGCCCCAAAAAGCCAAAAGAGCTGCTGATTGCAGAAAGTGGTAAGAAACGAGGCTCCAAAACTGCTGATTTTAAAAAATCGTTTTTAGCCAAAACTCAAAACACGAAAGTTGTCCGGGACATGTTTTTAAGCAACTTTAATAAAGGCACCTTATAAAAATAAGCACTTAATAAGCCCCGAAAAGCCAAATAAGCTGCTGATTGCAGAAAGTTAAGGTTTGGACTTACTTTTAATAAATAAGCTGTAAAAAGCTCAAAATTAAACCAAAATGAAAAAGGAAAGATGTTTTGGAAAGCTTATATGTTGCTTAATCTGATTCCAAAAAGCCTTTTCAACCAAAAACAACTTAACTCAACTCAATTTGCATCAAAATATAGTAAACTCTAACTTTTTTTCCTTAAATAAGCCAAATGAAAATAAGTAAAATCTAAATAAGGCAATAGAAAAGTGTGCTTTTGGGAATAAGCTCACTAATGAGGTCCTTAATTAAGGCCACCCTATTCACTTTTATAAATAAGCCTTTTGGGTAAGCACAATAAGCAAGATAATGAATAACTACCTATTTTTTGATTTTATGAAAATAAAGCACTTTTGAGCTTAAAAATGAGCAAGCAATTGGATTCTTATGATGATATAAGCTAAAAACAGATTGAGATTTAAGCTCAATGAACAATAATTAGACTCAAAAAGATATTTTTTGAAACACTAAATACGCCAGAATGAGCTTATGAAAAAAGTAATTATACATTTTTTAACTCTCATGCAGATTCTAACTAAACTTTTAAAACACATTTGCACATTACAACAACACTTACCCAATGCATATAAACACTTAAAATTAATATGCAAACAAAGCTTAATATCTACTTTAAGCTAAAACTCAAAAATAAGCACTTCTACTTAAGCAAAATAAGACAGAAATAAACAATAATAAGCAATGCTACAGTAACCTTAAAGAAAAGTGCAAGAATTAAATAAGAGACTTACAATGAACCTCTAGCTAAACAAGAGGAACCCAAAAGGGCAGCTATAAGCTCCCTAGCTTATTAATAAGTTGGGGTGTGAGGTCTCCATTTGGTTTTTTCCATTACAACCAACTTCCCAAAATGCTTTCCTAATTCAATGCCAAAGGTAATTCAGGTTATAACTGGTGCTTGCAGAATTTTAACTTAGTTAACACTTATTTCTAGTTAAATAAAGAGCTTTAGAGATAGCTTTTTATAATTAATTTAATTAAGTAGCTTTAAAACAAACTTAAGGTAATGTAAACTTAGAACACGAATTGCAAAACAAACTGAAATTTCATTAAACTTGGAACTTTTACAAATTGCAGAAAGGAAAAAGTTTTTTTAAATTAAAAACTAAAAATTACACTCTTAAAAACTAAAAATTACTCTCCTCTCCTCCTTCTTTTTACATGGCTCACTAGCCCTATTTATACAAAGAAAAAGGTAAAACAAGCTGAAGTCTTCTGTTTGACTTTCATTGACTTTTCTTTGTTGAGCTTGACTGTGTTTGTTTGCTGAGTATAAAGCTTCCTTGTGCTAGTATTGTGAGTATAAACTCACAATATATCCTGGCCCTTAATTTCCTTGTATTCTCTCTCATCCCTTGGATCGAAAATGCCCTTGGATTGCCAACTTGGCATTGTGGCCATGTGGGGTAAGAGGGAAGGTTTTGTCAAGTGGTTGAAGGAGTGTTGCAGGGTAGAAGTATGGGAGCAAAACTGGGTGCTGGCTGGTTTTGGTATTGGCGGGAAGGTTGGGAAAAAGGTTTATACAAGTTGGGTTGTGACAGAGAGAGGTTGAAGATGATTAAGGGTATGTTTGGTTTGTGTACAAGAAAAGCCCCTCCACATCTTTCTTCTTTTCATTCTCTTTTCCCCCTTTCTTTCTTTTATAAATGAAGTTTCCCAAATTGGCATAATCAGCCCCTGTCTTTGTTTCCTTAATAATATAACTTAGGGGTTTGGCATTTTTGACCCCTCAAGTTATATTTTTCTTTGCTTTTTCTTCTCGGAGTTGACTTGACTTTGATTGGGCTTCGTCTTCACACACTTTTCCATCCCGTGTCCGGTTTTGTCGCTTTTTTGCTTGGTTTTTCGTCTTTTTGTGAGATATCCGTTCCTGCACAACACAATTAGCAAAACAAGCATATATTTGGCATTTTGAGTCCGTTTTTGGTTATTTTAGCTCGTTTTTAAAGGTAAAAGGTATGTGTAATTAAGCACATACCAAAATCCCCCAAACTAAGATGTTGCGTGTCCCACGCAATGCTATGAAGTAAGCACTCGAGAAACCAAAAATCTCAAATCCCCTCGACTAATAACTTGGAAAAGTAGCCAAGCGTTTATCAAAGGGAATAAAAGAATCAATAGCCTCGACAAGTCCCGGTTCTCACCAATTTTTATATTTACACAACTACTCTAATTTTTTTTTTTTTTTTTTTTTTTGGATTTTTCATTTTTTTCATACATGTTTGACTTCCTTTATTTAACAACAATGGGATCATAGAATGAGAAACGTTCGTAGAATAATCCACGGACGTCCTGACGGATAATTTCATCGTCCCCGATTTTTTCACAAGTCCCAAGCTAAGCAATTAAACAAGATCATTGTCGATATAAGTTTAGATGTTAAGCCCTCATACTTATGACTTGTGAACTTTTTACTCCCAACATGGATATATGATTGAATTGTGTGTAGGCTAGTTTTAACTCAACCACTAGATCAACTTATTTTCATAGTCAATAATTCAAGATGAATACACGACTCAACAGCAAAACTTATTATAGGTACTTGTAACTTGATTTTAAACCATTAGAACTTTTTGCAACATTATTTATCATTTTCATAAGTTCTTAAGCTAGGAATTGTGGTGCTTAGTTTGAACACTACCATAGGCCTCGCTCCATAGTAAGGATATCACAAACCAATGATCGGTGTTCTTAGTTTGAAAACCCACCCCGTTGCTAGCGTAGTGGGAAATCACATCAACACCTTCTTCCTAATATGGCTAAGGATCGGTGTCTTAGTTTGAACCCTCACCTAGACCTTTCTTCCAAGTGAGATATCACAACACACCAAATCCCTAGAAGTAAAGACGTCTTAGTTTGAACCCCCACCTCGTGGTTAGCGGAGTGGGATATCACGACACATCTTTTACTAGCTCCATATGATCAAATGTATGCTTCATTGGCATAATTACAATATTCGTGCATTTTTGCATTCATACTTCATTCATGCTTCTTTGGCATTTTATCTTTCAAAACCTTGCTTTTAAAGAATCAAGTTACAAATTTGAAGCTTTTTCTGAAAACATCGATTGACTTAGTTGAACAAGCACGTATGATTAGGTGGATTAGAAGCTTATGGGAGAAAAAGAACACAAGTTATTCATATAAGTTTTGAGAAGAATCTTGCTTAACACATAAAACTTATATTTAAACTAAAAAAAAAATTAAAATTTTTTATCTATCATTTTTGTTCTTCACCTTTTTAAAATTCATTAGCAATAGAATTCGTTGAATAAGCTCGGCCTGAAGGAACACTAGCTAGGGCTTCAATTACGCACCGATCGAGTCAAAAATTATTTCTATTCTACTTTCCCCAAAAGAAAAGTCAAAACTGTGACAATAAACACTTATTTTTTTTTTTGAATTTTTTTTTTTTGTGGTATTTTTGCAAAAAAATTTTGGTGTGAAAAATACGGGAGATTAGTGGTAACAATGCTGCAGGCACAAACAATCAAAATCGAAGATACCCCCCAAAACCTAGTACTAACATCGTCCTCGTGTTTTGAAGGGTACTACTGTTATCCTAAGGCGTTTATGAAGGTATGCCAAATTATAAAACGTTAGTCGATTAGATTGGATATCGGGATTCCCAAAATGAAGTCTGAGGATTTGAAGCTCGAGTGATCGATAGACAAAACATGAGAGCCTTCACAATCCGGGCAATCCTGGACAATAAACAAACAAACAAACGAAAACCACGGGTGATAGAAAAGACAAGCTATCTCACACAACAAACCAACACTTATTCATACAAATTACAAACTCGCGATATAGCATGGTTGCCTCCCACGAAGCGCTTGTTTAAGGTCCCGACGCTTGACCCGTCACCTGAATTTATTGGACATTTGGGAATGTTTGGAGATCCGGGACTACCAATTGTGGTACGTCCCCTCCAAAGTAGTGCTTTAAACGATGACCATTCACTTTGAAATTTGGCCCAGAGTTTTGAGATAACTCGATGGTGCCGTACGGGAAAACTTGTGTGATAGTGAATGGTCCTGACCAGCGGGTTTTAAGCTTTCCTGAGAAAATCTTTAATCTAGAGTTAAAGAGGAGGACTCGATCACCAACGTTGAAAACGCGGTTTTTAATCTTAGCATCATGGATCCTCTTGGTTTTCTCTCTATAGATTAAAGAGTTTTCGTAGGCTTGATCACGAAGTTCATTTAGTTCATTCAGTTGAACTTTCCTGTGATCACCCGCAGTTTGAACATCAAAATTTGTATGCTTGAGGGCCCAGTAGGCTTTGTGCTCTAACTCGATCGGTAGATGACATGCCTTTCCATACACAAGCTTATACGGAGTGCACCCGATGGGTGTTTTGTAAGCTGTGCGGAAGGCCCAGAGAGCATCATCTAGTTTGTCCGACCAGGAGGCACGATTTTCTCCCACGGTTCTCTCAAGAATACGCTTTAAACCACGATTTGACACCTCAACTTGTCCACTTGTTTGTGGATGATATGCGGTGGAGAGACGATGAGTGACTCCATACTTAAGCATGACCTTTGTAAACTGGTCATTGCAAAAGTGTGTTCCGCGATCACTTATGATAGCTCGAGGAGCACCAAATCGAGAAAAGAGAGTTTTTAAAAATTTGCAAACAACTCGGGCATCATTGGTGGGGAGCGCTTTTGCTTCAACCCATTTTGACAAGTAGTCAACGGCCACGAGAATATATTTGTTCCCTCGTGAAGACGGGAACGGGCCCATAAAGTCAATGCCCCAAACGTCAAAGATTTCACAAACTTGGATGGAGTTTTGAGGCATCTCATCCCGTTGCGAAGTTTTTCCTTGTCGTTGGCACGAGTCACAGTTTTTGACAAACTCGTGGGCATCCTTGTAAATGGTGGGCCAAAAGAAGCCGGAATCAAAGATCTTTTTGGCGGTTAGGTTTGCACCATGATGTCCCCCGGTGGGTCCATTGTGGCAAGCCTCGAGAATGTCGAGAGCTTCCTTGCCGTGCACACATCGCCTGATCACTTGATCCGCACAAATTTTAAACAAGAAGGGGTCATCCCAAAAATAATGTTTCACGTCCTTGAAGAACTTATTTTTCTGTTGGGTTGACATGCCCTTCACAACGAAGTTACCCGCGTGGTAATTTGCAAAGTCGGCAAACCACGGGGTACTAGAATCACCACGAAAAGTCACCATACTTAACGTCTCGAGAGGAAATGTTTCATTAATCTCTTTAGGGTCGAGAACGTTTTCATACGGGTTTTCTAATCGGGACAGATGATCGGCTGCGAGGTTCTCGGCTCCTTTTGTGTCAAGAACTTTAAAGTCAAATTCTTGGGAGGAGGAGAAACCATCGGAAGCATATCGCTTTAGCATCTTATTGGCAAAGACGATACTTGAGAGCGGAATGATCCGTATGCAACTAGGCTTTTTGTTCATGATAAGATAAGACCGGAATTTTCGAATGCATTACACCACGGCTACATTCCTTTTCCGTCGTGGTGTAAATTAGATTCAGCCTCGGTCATCGTTTTGCTAGCATAATGGATAGGCCGAAAAGATGTTTTTTATGGCGTTGCCCCAAAAACTGCCTCCTCCTATGGCGTAATCAACTTGCATTCGCAACTAAGTTCGAATGGTAGATCCAGTTTGGGGCCAATCAAGATCGGAGCTTTCGTAAGTTGATTTTTTAAACGTTTGGATGCTTGGATGCATTCATTAGAGAAGATGAATGGAGTATTCTTCTCGAGAGGATGAGTCATTTGGTCGGGATATTTTGGAAAAAAAAATCTTTAGGATTCTCTCATGGTAAAAACCGGCTTATGACCAAGAAAAACTCCTAACTCTTTGACAGTGGTGGGATGACGGTAATTTGGCAATGACATCTATTTTGGCTTTGTCAAACCTCAATCCCTTTTTTAGGATAATTTTTATGGCCGGAGGACAATCCCTCTTGGACCATATAAGGGCTTCTTCTCCCAGTTAAGTACACATTGGTGTTCTTCACTCTTTGCAACATTTTCTCAAGACGGGAGAGGCAAAAATTTTCAAGGAATTCCCAAAGATCGAGAAGTCATCCATGGAAGAATTCCATTGTCTTTCAACATGTCGTGAAAGATGGCCAAAAATACACCTTTGGAACGTGCCCGGTGCATTGCATAAGCCAAAGGCATGCGACGGTAGGAACATTCCGTAGGGGACAAGTAAATGTGGTCTTTTTTGATCACCGGGGTCAATGGAATTTGGAAATTACCCGGAGAATCCATCAATGGAAACAATAGTACTAGTTTCCCGCTATCTCTCGAGCATTTGATCCATTAAACGGGAGTGGGAAAGTGGTCCTTTACGGGTGGCTTCATTTAACTTGCAGGTAGCATGCATACCCGCCACACCGGTAAACCAATTCAGTTGGGATTTCAACTCTTTTTTTTTCTTTTTTTTTCTTCATTTTGAACAACGGTAAATCCACCCTTTTTGGGCACACAATGTATCGGGCTGACCCATGGACTATCGGAGATTGGGTAAATCAATCCTGCGTCAAGAAGTTTTTCAACTTCATTCTTGATGACATCGTGGATTTTTGGATTTACCCTTCTCTGATGCTGAACTGCAGGTTTATAGTCCTCTTCCATTAGAATTTTGTGGGTACAAAATTCCGGGTTAATACCCTGAATGTCGGATAATTTCCAAGCGATGGCTCGCTTGTGGGACTTAAGAACCTTGATCAGATCGGCTTTCTCCCCCAAACTTAATTCTTTAGCAATGATGACTGGTAACTTGTTGTCATCTTCCAAGAATGCGTATTCAAGATGGGGAGGTAAGTCTTTGAGTTCAACCTCTGGCGGTTCATCAATCGAAGATTTAACAGTTTTGGCTTCACAAAGTTTGATTTCTTCTTTTGGTTTCTGGTTGAACATCTCTTTGTTTGAAATAGCAGTTGTGGTTCATTGTTAAGAATGCTTTCTAGGATGAGAAATGTCCCCGTCGGATCTAATAAGTCGGATCAACTTCCGGTGAAAGTTGTTCATTCATCTAGAGCAAAAAGCATTTGCTTCCTCGAACAGTAGAAAGTCACTTTCTCCAAATGGAGTTAAGGTCGGAGATGAATTAGCAACAATAGGATCAAAGCACGGAGAAGGATTTCCGTATGCTACCGAATCAGAAAAACCTAAGACCTCTTGCGAGTATTCTTCACTAGCCATATCAATGACGTCAATCGGTTTGCCGTCATATGATTGAAATTTGCCGTGTACCTCGAAGTTTGATCTAGGTTGAAAGTTATGGCCTCTTTGCCAACACGAAGGGTAATTTCACCCTCGTACACATCGATTAATGCACGACTAGTTTTCAGAAAACACCTCCCGAGAATTAGAGGTACTCGGGGGTCTGGCTCAAATTCAACAACCACAAAATCGGCTGGAAATTGGAACTTTCCCACCAACACACGGACGTCTTTGGCGATACCGATTGGTTGCTAGTGACCTTGAACGAGTTCCGCTAGCTCTAGTGCATGCATGTTGGGGTAGCTCAGAAAGAGGAGAGATCCTTCCACAAAATAATATGGCATAAGATTGATGCTTGCACGAGATCGGCCAAGGCATTGCATTGTTAATGCCAGAAAAATTCACAAGGATAAGGAATATGCGGGGGTCTCTAGTTTTCTAGGCAACTTGTTAAGGATGACCGCCGAGCAAGTTTCGTTCAATTTTGCCATTTCACTCAATTTCTCTTTGTTTCCGATTAGGGTTTTTAAAGTTGAGGCGAATTTAGGCATAAGAGTCAAAGCATCCAAAAAGCTAATTTCGAAATTCATATCTTTGAAGATTTCATAGAATTTCTCAATTTGTTCGTTAGCTTTTTCACGGCGGTTTTCATCGTTTCTTCTCGAAGGAAATGGGATTGACACCTTTGGAGCACTAACGGATTCAACATCGGGCTTGGAGATTTGATTTCGAGATTGGACTTGCACAACCGGAGGTTGGACGTCTTTTGGTCTTTTCGATTGTTAGTCGAGGCATCGTATCCTTTGTGACTCGTTTACGATTCATTGAAGTAGAAGTGGTAGGAGGAATCGTGGGTCCTTGAGTAGTAACACCGCTTCGGGTGGTGATACCTTTCAAATCTTCTTTAGGGTTGGTAACGGTGTTACCCGGGAGAGATCCCGACCCTGAAGTGGAAGCGGTGTTGGAAACTACCATCTTGGAAAGCAAATTGGCTATATTGTCCAATTGATTTTGCATTCCCATCATTTGATTTTGTGTGTTTTGCCCTGACTGAGCCAAGTTGGTTAATTGATTTTGTGTAATTTTCATTGATTGCTCGTTGGCTTTGAAGTAGCTACTCGGAAATCGAGCTTAGACACACCTGGAGCTTGTGGAACCGGAGCTTGATGAGTTGGTGCTTGATAAACCGGGGGTTGATTAACTTGGGGTTGATAAATTGGTCCTTGATTGAAATTATTACCCCTGTTTTGGTTGTAATTTCCCCCTCGGTTTTGATTGAAGTTATTTCCTTGATTGAAACGGTTTTGATTGTTTTGATGATTTTGCACGGGAGAAAAACCGGGAGGTCGAATTTGATTAGACAACATCGGAGGTCGGATGCCTGGGTATTCCCTTGATTAAAATTAGCCGGGCGGTTGTGACACATATGCTTGGATATTATCGTGGAACATGTTGCCACCGGTGGCGGGACATTGTTGATAAGAATGAGCACCTCCGCAAGTTACACAACTTGGCTCGATTGCTTTAACGGGAGCGGGAGCAGGAGCGGGAGCTTGATTTTTCTTGTCTAGGAGCAATGCCCTAACCAAATCTTTTAATTCGGCAACATCGGATGAAACTGCTGGGGTGGAAGAGCTCGTACCTACTTTGGCAATGACTGCCTTGCTTCGTGATTGACGAACTTTGGATTTGCTTTCGATAATTTTAAGGCATTCTCTAGGCATCTTATCCAAAAAATTACCACCCGCAGCGGAGTTCAATGAGTCTTGATCATTAGTGTTTAAGGCATTGTAGAATGTATCGAGTTGATGCAATTCTGAAAACCCGTGATGTGGGCATGCCCTAAGAAGATCATTGAACCGATCCCAAAGTCATAAAAACGTACTCATCGAATTTTTGTTGAAATCTCGTGATTTCATTTCGAAGATTGGTTGTTTTAGAAGGAGGGAAGAATTTGTTAATAAATTTCGAAACAAGATCATCCCATGTTTCAATCGATCGAGGGGGTTCTTTTTCGAGCCAAATCCGGGCTGCTCCCTCGAGGGAAAATGGGAAAAGCAATAGCTTAACCGACGTACTCGGGACGTTGGGAAACTTCATCGTAGAAGTGATCTTGTTGAAATAACGGATATGAGCATGTGGGTCTTCCTTATCGTGTCCAAAGAATTGTTTGTTTTGAACAAGATTTAGTAGACCATGCTTGATCTCGAAGTTATTCGCGGTTATTTCCGGAACAACGATTGCATCCTCGTAACCCTCGGTGGGTGCCTCGAGCAATTGAGCCATAGTTCGATTATCGGCCATTGGAATTTCTTGTGGCTGATCTTGAACTGGGTATTCGATACGAAGAGGTTCAACAATAACTGGTGAAGCTTCTTGTTGAGGCAAATTTGGATTACGAGACTGAGATCGAGTGAGCATGCACAAAATAGAAATTCAAAAAGAAAATTACACTAATTTTTTTTTTTTGCTTTTTCAATGATTTATTCACAATGTATTTTACCGGACAATGAGATAAGACAACTTAAACCAAATAATCGATCCTACTTCACGGTAGCTCCCAATTCGAAAAACGCACAAGCGAGCGGAGGAGAGTGATAGCGCGAAGCTTATATCTCCTTTCGGGTCGTAGTTCCTTGGAACAACCCTCCTTATACCCACCGTCTAGTTTGTTAATCGAATCGAGGTGAGCCGTACCTCGTAAGTGATACAAATGGTAAGTCTTTAAATCTTTTGTTCGAGTGGGAACTCACTAGTTCACCGGAAATTATGATAATACCTCAATTGAGAATATTATATTTTGGTATTTTTACCAATTTTATTTATTTTATTTCTTTTTTATGGACAATTTTTTTTATATTTTTGATTTTTTTTTGAGATTTATATGATAATGTACTAGTAAAAGAAAAGAAAAATATTTTTGTGTTTTTAGATGATATTATTCACAATTAAGACAAACTTAAATCAACGTAGGATAACAATCGTTTAGCATAGCTCCCCCCGGCAACGGCGCCAAAAATTGGTCCTCACAATATAGTATTTTTAAATTACTAGGCAAATCCAAAACTCTTCACCCTTGACCAGGTAAAAGTAAGAAGACCTACCTAGAAATAAAATATACTCGTATAAGAGAATCAATGATAAAAAGATTCCGGAAGTATGATTCCCGGGTCGTATGTCCCAACGAGGCTGCAATTGAAAGTTGATCTTGGTTTGATTTAGATTGAGTGAGAATGATTTTGATTTGATTATATTAGGTCCCCTAACAACTACGGGAAGCAAAATTAGGTATAAGGAATCCCTAAATTACAATCTAATGGAACAAAACCTAAAACGGGCATGCAAAAAAAAATAAAAAAATAAAAATAAAAAAAATAATTGCACTACCAGCAGGAAAAATGCACTACCAGCAGAAACGGTACACTACCAGCAGGAACGATAACACCAAGCAGGAAACGGAACGTACAACACTACAGCAGAACGAGGCTCCAAAACTGCTGATTTTAAAAAATCGTTTTTAGCCAAAACTCAAAACACGAAAGTTGTCCGGGACATGTTTTTAAGCAACTTTAATAAAGGCACTTTATAAAAATAAGCACTCAATAAGCCCCGAAAAGCCAAAAGAGCTGCTGATTGCAGAAAGTAGCAGAAATGAGGCTCCAAAACTGCTGATTTTAAAAAATCGTTTTTAGCCAAAACTCAAAACATGAAAGTTGTCCGGGACATGTTTTTAAAGCAAACTTTAATAAGCACCTTATAAAAAATAAGCAATTAATATGCCCCGAAAAGCCAAAATAGTGCTGATTTGCAGAAAAGTTAAGGTTTGGACTTACTTTTAATAAATAAGCTGTAAAAAGCTCAAAACTTAAAAACAAATTACTAGAAGCTAAAACTAGTTTGAATAAACTAAATTAAGCAAGCCTAAGCAGAAATAAGAACTAATAAGATACTTTTAAGCAAAAATAAGCAGACAAGCAAGTAAAACAGAAATTAAGCTTTTGAAATAAAACTGTGAATTGTACCTTGGATCTCAGCACAAACAGAGATCAATATGCTCTTATTGAGCTAGTCTACAAGCTCCAGCTTGTCATAGACAAGCTGGTAAGGGCCATAAGCTCATCCAAAGTTAGCTTATCATCCATATTTGAAGCTTAGGTAATTTTAGAGTGAAATTTGAGTAACAAAAGCTCAGTTAAGCTTTTAAAAGCTTAACTGAGTATAATGAGTTTAAAAGTAGCAAGGAGAGCTTATAAGAGCTTATCAAGAGATTATGAACAAAATTAGCTTAAAGTAAAACTTGGATTAATACTTAAAAGTAAATGAAACTGAGATTATATTGAAAATTAAATTGAGTACAAGGCTTAAAAAGAAGATTACATGTAATTAAACTTTAAAAACTAAAAATAAGCTACAATAAGCTACCTAAGCTAATCCTACTCCTAGATGCCTTTATCTGTGAGAGATAATCTTCAATTTATACTGATTCTGAGAAGCTTCCAGGCTCTCCACACGTTCCTCTTTCTTATGATCTTAACCCTCCATTAATAACAAACTCTTAAAATAACTTGTGAGCCGTTGGATTGATTTCCATGATTTTTATCCAATAAAAGTGCTCGGGATCGCCAACCTGACATTCCTTGGTGTCAGACGTGGCAGGAATTCCTTCTAGAAGGGTTATTTTTCATTAAACGATGGTGAATTGGTGTAGGGTAATAGAGGTGGGGGGGACTGTGAATAGTAACAAGGCTTTACCCACTTTTTTTTAACTAAAAAGGGTGCGTTTAATTATTTTGACTCGGGCGTGTTTTGTTTGACTTCGGGCTTTTTATAAAAGGAATGGGCCGGGCATTGTGGGTTTTGGATTTGTTATATAAAAAGTTAACACCGTTAGGCTTTAAGGGCTATTTTTGTAATTTGGATTATCTTGAGGGCTGATTTGGAAATTTAATAGGTTTTGTCTTGTTGTGACTTTGACCAAGGGTTGACCACTGCTGATTTTTTTGACCTTTTTGTAGAAAACTTCTGGCTCTTTGTGTGCTCTTCCGTTCCCGTGTTCGTGTTTGCCCGGTTTTAACCGTTTTCTTGTGATTTTTGTAATATCCGCACCTACACAATCACAGAGACAAAACAAGCAATATTCAAGCATTTAAAGCATAATTTTGTCTTTTTAGGTTTATTTTTGATATAAAATGGATATGTGTTTCCACACATATCATGGAGTTAATTTATATTAACTTCAAGAGCTTTAGATGTCATTTGTTTAAATCTTTATTGACTTATTTGCAATTTGAGACTTAGTGAATTCAGGCCTTAAACAACATTCGATCAATATTGCCAACACCTCATAGTTTGTAAAAGACTTAGGGATGCTTGGAAATACTTTCATAGTTTTAAAAGCCTTGAAATTGATTCTCACGGACTAGATTTAAGCTTATTAATTCTTCAAACACGATCTTGAATATGTATGCGTATAAGGTTTTGCTGATTCCGACGTGTCGAAACCAAAAAGGGGGAAGGAGTAGATGTATACTTGATAGTGTCCTTGGCCTTCTTTTGAGGTTAGCTTCTTTTGATTTTAGGCTGTTTTCAATCTTTCGGGTCTACTATTTCAATCACATGGTGGAAGAGACATTTCATCATTAGCCAGTATGCATTATTTGAGTCCCTAGGGGGATGTGTTAGGAGTATAATTATTTAAAACGTGAGAAAAGTTCTTTCAGATTTAATTAATGCTTCCTCAAATGGTCAATCCCTAAGCTTATTCTTAAAAGAAGTAGAAATATTTGATAAAAGAGGTACACATAGGTATGATGATTCCTTAAGTCAGTCAGTATTCTACAGAAAGAAATGAATACATTTGGGACTTAGTTGACTTAGGTGTTATCATTTCGACTACTTAGAGGGAATAATTATAATTATGACATTTGGTACTTAGTTGACTTTGGTGTTACAATTTATATCATAACTATCCTGAAGAGAGAAATGCGCTCATCCGGGACTTAATTGACTTTGGTGTTGCAGTTTCGAGTTATTTGTGTACTTAGGATATCTGGGCTTTATACATCAAGACTGCTTGATGCGGCTTGTAAGAAAGTTCTGAATCTACTCAAGAAAGGATTGCTGGTTTAGGGGGAAGCTAAGACAACATCAACACCGACATCACCAACCTCACAAGCTCAAGTTACATATGTATCTGAATCTGTTCTATCCTCGAAGTTTGATGCAAAGACTTTCATAACTTGGAAAGAAAGTTGAAGCAACGCTAAAGAATGCTTGGACATAGAAAGATCAGATTGACAACCTCTTGAAAGAAAGAAGGTTAATGAGGAGCTTGGAAAAGTTCGTTAGTGGGAAATTGTACGAAGGAGACCTACGGCTGGGACAAAAGAACCATATGATTCTATCATATGATGGTCTCATCAATCAGGTCAAACCTCGTACATAATAATCTTGTGTTTGTATGTAGTGTAGACTTTATGGTGAAATTAAGGAGTGCTCGAGTACAAATAAATTAAGGGGGAGCATTAAAATGTTCCTTATAGGTAGCATATAACATTTTGTCCCCGAACGGTTAATCAATTGATATCCAAAATATCAAGGGGTTAACATTTTGGATAAGGGGAGAAAATGTGATTAACCTGGATCACCTAGACCTTTCTTCCAAGTGAGATATCACAACACACCAAATCCCTAGAAGTAAAGACGTCTTAGTTTGAACCCCCACCTCGTGGTTAGCGGAGTGGGATATCACGACACATCTTTTACTAGCTCCATATGATCAAATGTATGCTTCATTGGCATAATTACAATATTCGTGCATTTTTGCATTCATACTTCATTCATGCTTCTTTGGCATTTTATCTTTCAAAACCTTGCTTTTAAAGAATCAAGTTACAAATTTGAAGCTTTTTCTGAAAACATCGATTGACTTAGTTGAACAAGCACGTATGATTAGGTGGATTAGAAGCTTATGGGAGAAAAAGAACACAAGTTATTCATATAAGTTTTGAGAAGAATCTTGCTTAACACATAAAACTTATATTTAAACTAAAAAAAAAATTAAAATTTTTTATCTATCATTTTTGTTCTTCACCTTTTTAAAATTCATTAGCAATAGAATTCGTTGAATAAGCTCGGCCTGAAGGAACACTAGCTAGGGCTTCAATTACGCACCGATCGAGTCAAAAATTATTTCTATTCTACTTTCCCCAAAAGAAAAGTCAAAACTGTGACAATAAACACTTATTTTTTTTTTTGAATTTTTTTTTTTTGTGGTATTTTTGCAAAAAAATTTTGGTGTGAAAAATACGGGAGATTAGTGGTAACAATGCTGCAGGCACAAACAATCAAAATCGAAGATACCCCCCAAAACCTAGTACTAACATCGTCCTCGTGTTTTGAAGGGTACTACTGTTATCCTAAGGCGTTTATGAAGGTATGCCAAATTATAAAACGTTAGTCGATTAGATTGGATATCGGGATTCCCAAAATGAAGTCTGAGGATTTGAAGCTCGAGTGATCGATAGACAAAACATGAGAGCCTTCACAATCCGGGCAATCCTGGACAATAAACAAACAAACAAACGAAAACCACGGGTGATAGAAAAGACAAGCTATCTCACACAACAAACCAACACTTATTCATACAAATTACAAACTCGCGATATAGCATGGTTGCCTCCCACGAAGCGCTTGTTTAAGGTCCCGACGCTTGACCCGTCACCTGAATTTATTGGACATTTGGGAATGTTTGGAGATCCGGGACTACCAATTGTGGTACGTCCCCTCCAAAGTAGTGCTTTAAACGATGACCATTCACTTTGAAATTTGGCCCAGAGTTTTGAGATAACTCGATGGTGCCGTACGGGAAAACTTGTGTGATAGTGAATGGTCCTGACCAGCGGGTTTTAAGCTTTCCTGAGAAAATCTTTAATCTAGAGTTAAAGAGGAGGACTCGATCACCAACGTTGAAAACGCGGTTTTTAATCTTAGCATCATGGGACCCTCTTGGTTTTTCTCTATAGATTAAAGAGTTTTGTATTTGGCTGATTAGAAGTTCATTTAGTTCATTCTAGTTGAACTTTCCTGTGATCACCCGCAGTTTGAACATCAAAATTTGTATGCTTGAGGGCCCAGTAGGCTTTGTGCTCTAATTCGATCGGTAGATGACATGCCTTTCCATACACAAGCTTATACGGAGTGCACCCGATGGGTGTTTTGTAAGCTGTGCGGAAGGCCCATAGAGCATCATCTAGTTTGTCCGACCAGGAGGCACGATTTTCTCCCACGGTTCTCTCAAGAATACGCTTTAAACCACGATTTGACACCTCAACTTGCCCACTTGTTTGTGGGTGATATGCGGTGGAGAGACGAGTGACTCCATACTTAAGCATGACCTTTGTAAACTGGTCATTGCAAAAGTGTGTTCCGCGATCACTTATGATTGCTCGGGGGTGCCACCAATCGATTTTTATTTACTTTTTATTTTGAGGGAAAGAGAGTTTTTTAAGAATTGCAAACAATCTCGGGCATTCATTGGTAGGGAGCGCTTTTGCTTCAACCCATTTTGACAAGTAGTCAACAGCCACGAGTATGTATTTGTTCCCTCGTGAAGACGGGAACGGGCCCATAAAGTCAATGCCCCAAACGTCAAAGATTTCACAAACTTGGATGGAGTTTTGAGGCATCTCATCCCGTTGCGAAGTTTTTCCTTGTCGTTGGCACGAGTCACAGTTTTTGACAAACTCGTGGGCATCCTTGTAAATGGTGGGCCAAAAGAAGCCGGAATCAAAGATCTTTTTGGCGGTGGTTTTAGTTTGCACCATGATGTCCCCCGGTGGGTCCATTGTGCAAAGCTGGAGAATGTCTGAGAGCTTCCTTGCCGTGCACACATCGCCTGATCACTTGATCCGCACAAATTTAAACAAGAAGGGTTCCATCCAAAAAATAATGTTTCAGTCTTGGAAGAACTTATTTTTTATTTTTTGTGTTGGGTTGAACATGCCCTTCACAACGAGGTTACCCGCGTGGTAATTTGCAAAGTCGGCAAACCACGGGGTACTAGAATCACCACGAAAAGTCACCATACTTAACGTCTCGAGAGGAAATGTTTCATTAATCTCTTTAGGGTCGAGAACGTTTTCATACGGGTTTTCTAATCGGGACAGATGATCGGCTGCGAGGTTCTCGGCTCCTTTTGTGTCAAGAACTTTAAAGTCAAATTCTTGGGAGGAGGAGAAACCATCGGAAGCATATCGCTTTAGCATCTTATTGGCAAAGACGATACTTGAGAGCGGAATGATCCGTATGCAACTAGGCTTTTTGTTCATGATAAGATAAGACCGGAATTTTCGAATGCATTACACCACGGCTACATTCCTTTTCCGTCGTGGTGTAAATTAGATTCAGCCTCGGTCATCGTTTTGCTAGCATAATGGATAGGCCGAAAAGATGTTTTTTATGGCGTTGCCCCAAAAACTGCCTCCTCCTATGGCGTAATCAACTTGCATTCGCAACTAAGTTCGAATGGTAGATCCAGTTTGGGGCCAATCAAGATCGGAGCTTTCGTAAGTTGATTTTTTAAACGTTTGGATGCTTGGATGCATTCATTAGAGAAGATGAATGGAGTATTCTTCTCGAGAGGATGAGTCATTTGGTCGGGATATTTTGGAAAAAAAAATCTTTAGGATTCTCTCATGGTAAAAACCGGCTTATGACCAAGAAAAACTCCTAACTCTTTGACAGTGGTGGGATGACGGTAATTTGGCAATGACATCTATTTTGGCTTTGTCAAACCTCAATCCCTTTTTTAGGATAATTTTTATGGCCGGAGGACAATCCCTCTTGGACCATATAAGGGCTTCTTCTCCCAGTTAAGTACACATTGGTGTTCTTCACTCTTTGCAACATTTTCTCAAGACGGGAGAGGCAAAAATTTTCAAGGAATTCCCAAAGATCGAGAAGTCATCCATGGAAGAATTCCATTGTCTTTCAACATGTCGTGAAAGATGGCCAAAAATACACCTTTGGAACGTGCCCGGTGCATTGCATAAGCCAAAGGCATGCGACGGTAGGAACATTCCGTAGGGGACAAGTAAATGTGGTCTTTTTTGATCACCGGGGTCAATGGAATTTGGAAATTACCCGGAGAATCCATCAATGGAAACAATAGTACTAGTTTCCCGCTATCTCTCGAGCATTTGATCCATTAAACGGGAGTGGGAAAGTGGTCCTTTACGGGTGGCTTCATTTAACTTGCAGGTAGCATGCATACCCGCCACACCGGTAAACCAATTCAGTTGGGATTTCAACTCTTTTTTTTTCTTTTTTCCAATTTTTTTTGAACAACGGTAAATCCACCCTTTTTGGGCACACAATGTATCGGGCTGACCCATGGACTATCAGAGATTGGGTAAATCAATCCTGCGTCAAGAAGTTTTTCAACTTCATTCTTGATGACATCGTGGATTTTTGGATTTACCCTTCTCTGATGCTGAACTGCAGGTTTATAGTCCTCTTCCATTAGAATTTTGTGGGTACAAAATTCCGGGTTAATACCCTGAATGTCGGATAATTTCCAAGCGATGGCTCGCTTGTGGGACTTAAGAACCTTGATCAGATCGGCTTTCTCCCCCAAACTTAATTCTTTAGCAATGATGACTGGTAACTTGTTGTCATCTTCCAAGAATGCGTATTCAAGATGGGGAGGTAAGTCTTTGAGTTCAACCTCTGGTGGTTCATCAATCGAGATTTAACAGTTTTTGGCTTCACAAGTTTGAATTTTCTTCTTGGTTTCTGGTTGAACATCTCTTTGTTTGAAATAGCAGTTGTGGTTCATTGTTAAGAATGCTTTCTAGGATGAGAAATGTCCCCGTCGGATCTAATAAGTCGGATCAACTTCCGGTGAAAGTTGTTCATTCATCTAGAGCAAAAAGCATTTGCTTCCTCGAACAGTAGAAAGTCACTTTCTCCAAATGGAGTTAAGGTCGGAGATGAATTAGCAACAATAGGATCAAAGCACGGAGAAGGATTTCCGTATGCTACCGAATCAGAAAAACCTAAGACCTCTTGCGAGTATTCTTCACTAGCCATATCAATGACGTCAATCGGTTTGCCGTCATATGATTGAAATTTGCCGTGTACCTCGAAGTTTGATCTAGGTTGAAAGTTATGGCCTCTTTGCCAACACGAAGGGTAATTTCACCCTCGTACACATCGATTAATGCACGACTAGTTTTCAGAAAACACCTCCCGAGAATTAGAGGTACTCGGGGGTCTGGCTCAAATTCAACAACCACAAAATCGGCTGGAAATTGGAACTTTCCCACCAACACACGGACGTCTTTGGCGATACCGATTGGTTGCTAGTGACCTTGAACGAGTTCCGCTAGCTCTAGTGCATGCATGTTGGGGTAGCTCAGAAAGAGGAGAGATCCTTCCACAAAATAATATGGCATAAGATTGATGCTTGCACGAGATCGGCCAAGGCATTGCATTGTTAATGCCAGAAAAATTCACAAGGATAAGGAATATGCGGGGGTCTCTAGTTTTCTAGGCAACTTGTTAAGGATGACCGCCGAGCAAGTTTCGTTCAATTTTGCCATTTCACTCAATTTCTCTTTGTTTCCGATTAGGGTTTTTAAAGTTGAGGCGAATTTAGGCATAAGAGTCAAAGCATCCAAAAAGCTAATTTCGAAATTCATATCTTTGAAGATTTCATAGAATTTCTCAATTTGTTCGTTAGCTTTTTCACGGCGGTTTTCATCGTTTCTTCTCGAAGGAAATGGGATTGACACCTTTGGAGCACTAACGGATTCAACATCGGGCTTGGAGATTTGATTTCGAGATTGGACTTGCACAACCGGAGGTTGGACGTCTTTTGGTCTTTTCGATTGTTAGTCGAGGCATCGTATCCTTTGTGACTCGTTTACGATTCATTGAAGTAGAAGTGGTAGGAGGAATCGTGGGTCCTTGAGTAGTAACACCGCTTCGGGTGGTGATACCTTTCAAATCTTCTTTAGGGTTGGTAACGGTGTTACCCGGGAGAGATCCCGACCCTGAAGTGGAAGCGGTGTTGGAAACTACCATCTTGGAAAGCAAATTGGCTATATTGTCCAATTGATTTTGCATTCCCATCATTTGATTTTGTGTGTTTTGCCCTGACTGAGCCAAGTTGGTTAATTGATTTTGTGTAATTTTCATTGATTGCTCGTTGGCTTTGAAGTAGCTACTCGGAAATCGAGCTTAGACACACCTGGAGCTTGTGGAACCGGAGCTTGATGAGTTGGTGCTTGATAAACCGGGGGTTGATTAACTTGGGGTTGATAAATTGGTCCTTGATTGAAATTATTACCCCTGTTTTGGTTGTAATTTCCCCCTCGGTTTTGATTGAAGTTATTTCCTTGATTGAAACGGTTTTGATTGTTTTGATGATTTTGCACGGGAGAAAAACCGGGAGGTCGAATTTGATTAGACAACATCGGAGGTCGGATGCCTGGGTATTCCCTTGATTAAAATTAGCCGGGCGGTTGTGACACATATGCTTGGATATTATCGTGGAACATGTTGCCACCGGTGGCGGGACATTGTTGATAAGAATGAGCACCTCCGCAAGTTACACAACTTGGCTCGATTGCTTTAACGGGAGCGGGAGCAGGAGCGGGAGCTTGATTTTTCTTGTCTAGGAGCAATGCCCTAACCAAATCTTTTAATTCGGCAACATCGGATGAAACTGCTGGGGTGCAGAGCTCGTACCTACTTTGGCAATGACTGCCTTGCTTCGTGATTGACGAACTTTGGATTTGCTTTCGATAATTTTAAGGCATTCTCTAGGCATCTTATCCAAAAAATTACCACCCGCAGCGGAGTTCAATGAGTCTTGATCATTAGTGTTTAAGGCATTGTAGAATGTATCGAGTTGATGCAATTCTGAAAACCCGTGATGTGGGCATGCCCTAAGAAGATCATTGAACCGATCCAAAAGTCATAAAAACGTACTCATCAAATTTTTGCTGATATCTTGTGATTTCTTTCTGAGATTTGTTGTTTTAGAAGGAGGGAAGAATTTGTTAATAAATTTCGTAACAAGATCATCCCATGTTTCAATCGATCGAGGGGGTTCTTTTTCGAGCCAAATCCGGGCTGCTCCCTCGAGGGAAAAAAATGGTGAAAAAGCAATAGTTTAACCGACGTACTAGGCGTTGGGAAACTTCATAGTAGAAGATGATCTTGTTGAAATAACGGATTATGAGATGTGGGGTTCTTCCTTATCGTGTCAAAGAATTGGTTTGTTTTGAACAAGATTCAGTAGCCATGCTTGATCTCGAAGTTATTCGCGGTTATTTCCGGAACAACGATTGCATCCTCGTAACCCTCGGTGGGTGCCTCGAGCAATTGAGCCATAGTTCGATTATGGCCATTGGAATTTCTTGTGGCTGATCTTGAACTGGGTATTCGATACGAAGAGGGTTCAACATACTGGTGAAGCTTCTTGTTGAGGCCAAATTTGGATTACGAGACTGAGATCGAGTGAGCATGCACAAAATAGAAATTCAAAAAGAAAATTACACTATTTTTTTTTTTTTTTTGCTTTTTCAATGATTTATTCACAATGTATTTTACCGGACAATGAGATAAGACAACTTAAACCAAATAATCGATCCTACTTCACGGTAGCTCCTAATTCGAAAAACGCACAAGCGAGCGGAGGAGAGTGATAGGCGAAGCTTATATATCCTCCTATTTCGGGTCGTAGTTCCTTGGAACAACCATCCTTATACCCACCGTCTAGTTTGTTAATCGAATCGAGGTGAGCCGTACCTCGGTAAGTGATACAAATGGTAAGTCTTTAAATCTTTTGTTCGAGTGGGAACTCACTAGTTCACCGGAAATTATGATAATACCTCAAATTTGAGAATATTATATTTTGGTATTTTTACCAAATTTATTTATTTTATTTCTTTTTTATGGACAATTTTTTTTATATTTTTGATTTTTTTTTGAGATTTATATGATAATGTACTAGTAAAAGAAAAGAAAAATATTTTTGTGTTTTTAGATGATATTATTCACAATTAAGACAAACTTAAATCAACGTAGGATAACAATCGTTTAGCATAGCTCCCCCCGGCAACGGCGCCAAAAATTGGTCCTCACAATATAGTATTTTTAAATTACTAGGCAAATCCAAAACTCTTCACCCTTGACCAGGTAAAAGTAAGAAGACCTACCTAGAAATAAAATATACTCGTATAAGAGAATCAATGATAAAAAGATTCCGGAAGTATGATTCCCGGTTTGTGAATTTTATTTCTTTTTATGGACAATGTTTTTATATTTTTGGTTTTTCTTTTGTTTTTGTATGATAATTATACTAATAAAAGAAAATGAAAAATATTTTTGTACTTTTTATGTTTTTATAAAGAAAATATTCACAGATTCAAACACAAATTGTCAAATGTAACGAAATTCGTTTCACAGCCTCCCCGGCAGCGGCGCCAAAAATTGACTCGCGTAAACTTAACCCTCTTTATATATAGATAAATTTAAACAAATATAAATATAGCAAAATTTGACTCGCGGCGCCAAAATTTGACTAGCTCGTTCTTACCCCTTATAATATACCAATAAACACAAATATATATGAATACATAACAAGGATCAGAATCCGCGAGACCAATAAATCCGGAAGCAGTATAGAGTGTTCCCGGGTCGTTATGTCCCAACGAGGCTAGAGATGGAAAATCGAAAGACGATTGATCATTGATGTTTGAATATGACAAGGATGTGAATGGGCACTAAACCTAAATAAGCAAATGCACATAAAAATAAGCAAAGAAAATAAGCTGGAACAAGAATAGAAGCTAGAAATGGTAAAAACACTTAAAACCTTTATACTAAGACACAAATAAGCTCAAATAAGCTTAAGACAAATCAAATAAGCTAGATAACTCTAAATAAGCAAATTCAAAAAGCAATTAAGCTAAATTAAGCAAGGAAACTCAACAGTACTAACAACAGTACTACCAGTATTAACTAACAGTATTAACTAACAGTATTAACTAACAGTATTAACTAACAGTATTAACTAACAGTATTAACTAACAGTACTAACTTGGAGTTAGTACTGCTAGCTTTAAGTTAATACTGTTAGTTCAATGAAACAAGAAATAAGCAAATAAGCTAAAACAGATATTTAACTATCCCTAATAAGCACTCAGGCATAAGAATAAGCAACTGGAATAAACTAGAATGGCAAATAAGCTAAAAAGCTACAAACTGATACACTTTTGAAAATACTTTGAAAAAGAAAATAAGCTTAAATAAGCTTACTCCTAAAGACAGTAGGCCAAAATGACTTAATTTACTCTAAAAAGCTAAGCAAATCTTCAATAAGCAGAAATAATAAGCTGATAAGCTAAAATGAACTGCCAGTATTAACAGTACTAACTACCAGTATTAACTTGGAGTTAGTACTGGTAGCTTTAAGTTAGTATTGTTCCAAAAATGAACTAGCAGTACTAACGTGGAGTTAGTACTGCTTGTTCAAAACAGCCTTTAACATTTCCAAAAATCATTTTTATTTCAAACTAATTAAAAACAGATTATCAAATAACAAAGTAAAACACTTATAAGCAAATTTCAATCAATAATAAGCACTTAAATAAGCATGAATTAGTCTAGCAGTATTAACTCAAAACCAACAGTTTTATCAAATGAACTAACAGTTCTGCAATAAATAAGTAAAGTAAGAAAAAGAGAGACTTACAACACCCTTGCTCAAAACAGGGTCAAACAAAGAATCTACAAGCTCTAGCTTGTATAAAACAAGCTAGTGAGAGTCCATAAGCCCATCCAGAACTGGCTTATCATCCATAACATAAGCTGTGGTATATTTAAGAGTGATTTGTGTGATTTTCTCTTAACTACTTAACTTTTTATTTTTACTTAATGAAAACAGCTTATAAGTAAGCTGTGGTGAGAGCTTTTTGAACACAAAACAATATGATTAAGAAACTTAACACTGGTATTGACTTAAAAACTTCAAACTTGCATTAATCTTGAAAGTGTTACAAAGCTGAAAATAAAAAGCTGTAAATGACTTTGAAATTTAAACTAAGATTAAAAACTAATTAGTTACTAAAAACTAAAAACTAGATGCCTCAAAGGCTTACAAAAAGCTCTATTTATAGCCGAAGTCTTGGACTTGCAGCTTGTGCTTCTTTGGAGAGATAAAAACAAAGTGTGCTTGTTGTGTGAGGTGCTTCTAAAGCAAATCCCAGCCTTCGATTTCTTTTGAGCTTCTTTGGAGACAATCTCAGCCATCGAAATGCTTTGGGAATGGAGAGGGATTGCCAACATGGACTTTATACAACTGGGGGGGGGGGGGTAGTAGGGGGGATGAAATGATTTTGTGTTAGGGGTTATGTGTTTTTGTAGGGGAGAAGTATGGGAGCAAAACAGGGTGCTGGATGGTTTTGGTATTGGCGGGAAGATTGGGAAAGGGTTTATACAAGTTGGGTTGTGACAGAGGGAGGTTGAAGATGATTAAGGGTATGTTTGGTTTGTGTACAAGAAAAGCCCCTCCACATCTTTCTTCTTTTCATTCTCTTTTTCCCCTTTCTTTCTTTTATAAATGAAGTTTCCCAAATTGGCATAATCAGCCCCTGTGGTTTATATAATAATATAACTTAGGGGTTTGGCATTTTTGACCCCTCAAGTTATATTTTTCTTAGCTTTTTCTTCTCGGAGTTGACTTGACTTTGATTGGGCTTCGTCTTCACACACTTTTCCATCCCGTGTCCTGTTTTGTCGCTTTTTGCTTGGTTTTTTCGTCTTTTTGTGAGATATCCGTTCCTGCACAACACAATTAGCAAAACAAGCATATATTTGGCATTTTGAGTCCGTTTTTGGTTATTTTAGCTCGTTTTTAAAGGTAAAAGGTATGTGTAATTAAGCACATATCAAATCCCCTAACACCCCATTCGTTTAAGGAATGAAGACAAAAAATGATGGTTGAGATTGAAGGGATTGGGCACCAAGAAAAATAGACGGCTTTGATGATTTTTGCAACTCACTCACACAGCTAGCACACTTGCCCAACTCCTCACAGAAGAAACACAAGTGAAGACCAAGACCCTTAGCTTATTTTATATAAATAGGACCCCATTGTAGCCTTTCGAGGATGTAGTTTTTATCTAGTTTAATTTTCAGCTTATCTTAGTTAACATTTTAGCTTATTGCACTTTAAATTCAAGTCTTGTAACCTTTTTATGATTAATGAAAATTTGAAGTTTTTTAGTTTTAAAATCCTAAGTTTTAATTCCATTATTGTTACAACTGTTTTATAAGCTTCATAAGCTTTTACTTGAGCTTTTATATAAACTGTTTTCTTCAAGCAAACTAAACTGTTAAGTTTTTAAGCTTATTTCACCAAAATTCACCCCTCAAAATACCACAGCTTCTTTTGGATGATAAGCCAAATTTGGATGGGCTTATGGACTCTACTAGCTTGTCTTTGACAAGCTAGAGCTTGTAGATCAACTTTTAAAAGCTTAAATAGCCTTGTTTTGAGCAAAGGCATTTGTAAGTTCCATTTTTCCATTTTTACGCTTTTATTGTTCATCTGCTTATCTTTACTTATTTATTGTTACTATAGGCTTGTTTGTGCTTATTAATGATGTTTAGTGTTAAGAATGCTTAGGTTGTAGTTTAAAAGTTACTTGTGCAAGCTTTTCTTAAAATCTGTCAAACTAGCTTATTTAATAGCATAATCTGTTTTTGCTTGTTTGAGTGCTTAATTCTTGTTGAAATCTGCTTAATATTGCTTATTAGTCTTATTTAACATCTGGCCTTTGCAATGTTTGGCTTAAAATCAAGATAATCAGTTTAAAATGTCAAGAATCATTTTTAAAGGGGTGTTTGGTTAAACAGTGTTTATGGGTCAACTTAGTTTAGCCTAAATTAGTTATAAACTTAAGTTTTCAAAAGGGTTTTAAGTGTTAAAATTTAGTTTTAAGAATTTTAGAAACCAATTTGTTGGTTTTTATTTTGTCATTAGGCTTATTTGAGTAGATTTACATAAGTAGATTTTGTGTGTTGTTTTTATGCATGTTCAAGTGTCAAAATGCACTAGAATGGGTTTAGGTTAAGTCTGCATTATTTGGTTTAGTTTTGTCAAAATCTGTCAAAAAATTTGTAAGTGTCTTTTAAGTCCAAAACTGCTTTTTGATTTAGCTTTTCTGGCTTATTCTTAATTTCAAAATGACTTTTGATTGTTGTTACAAGTTCTTTGAGGTCTAATTTTTATCTTTTTGGAGGTCTTAAGTCCATAAGGATCCATTTGCACACCTTAATTTGAGCTTAAAAATAGTCAGTTTCAAAGTTAAAAAGGGTCAAGTCTTGTAAAAATTTTGAAAAATAGCTTTTTCATAAGCAAATTTCATGGCTTAGTCTTGTTTCAAACTCATTTCTCTCTGCTCATTTTTGAAGCTAGTTGTATAAGCTTTAAGAATCTACAAGCTACTAAGCCATAAGGTTCCATTAAAGGGCTTAAAATTAAGCCCAAAAGTGCCCCTATAGGCTGTCTGGCTAGCAGTTTTAGTGCATTTTGCATTTTTGCTTTTCTGTGCTTATTTGCTTGTTTCCTTTGCTTATATTTGTTCCTATATGCTTATTAGGTGTAGTACTTTATCTGTTTAGGCTTATTTGTCTTAGTCCCCTAAAAGGCTAACAGTTTAGCCCTTGTATGACTTAGTGTAAAAATAACAAATCTGCCTGCTTATTGTTGCTTTTTCCCAGCTTATTTTAGAGTTTTATGAAAAGTTGTTTTTTCAAATTTTGTTAGTTTAGCTTATTTTACAAGTCTTAAAAAGAAAAAGTAAAAAAAATGTTTGCAAAAAGAAAGAGGTCACAAGGGTCGAACCTGTGACCTCCCCCTTCACAAGCCAACATATTTAACTCACTCACTCGTAACCATTAGCACCAGATAGGGCCATCTGTCATATGTTTGCACAATTTATTTAATAAACACATATTGAGTCCCTTTTTCATATATTAAGCCGTAGCTTATTCAAGCTTATTCTGAGCTTATTTGATAAGCTGGCTTATTCAGCTTATTTTTCCTGGCTTCCTTATAACATTTAGGATTTTCTTGCATTTTTTCAGATTTTTCTAAATTAGTTTAGTATTTTTAATCATTTAATTTCATTAAAACCGTTTTTAATTCATATTAAATTAAATAAAAGTCAAAAAAATCTAATTCTTTTTTAGAAAATTTTCTTTTATCAAATAGGACTGTAGAAAATTAGATTTGCTTTCGTAGGGTTAAAATTTTAGATTTTGATTTTTTAAAGAACGGGATTGAATCCCGTTAACGTTTTTCGTGTTTTTAAGCTTAAATCGCTTTCGTTTTTGCTTTAGTTTTCTTAGTTCTTGCATTTTAGTCATTTAGGGTTTATTAAAAGTTAAAAAATCACTTTAGAATTAAATTTTGATAATTTAGGTCTTAAGTCGCGTTTTTTAGGATTCCCGTTATCATTTTATTGATTTAGCCTTAATTACCTTCGTTTTTAGATTGTCTTACTTGATTTTCCCGTAGAATTAGAAAACAAATCAAAATCTTGTTGAATTCAAACATCAAATATCAAACTAACTCTCGACTCACAAATTTGCATTCCTCGTCGGGAAAACGACCCGGAAATATTACTACTCGGATTTCATTGATTTTCTTTCTTTAAACCTTATCAAGGGTCACTTCATTTGGTTTGGTTAATATAAGTAGTATATTATATATATTATTTATATACGACCCTAAAGCTTGAAATCAATCAATCAGTCTTTCTTTGTAGCTTCAAGGTTGTAAACCCTAGTACTAGACAGAGTACTCGTATTATTCATCATAATAATATTGAAGCTTTTTGGTTATATTCATTGTTCATTCATTCTACTGCATCACAGTTTACTATTACATTGATAATCTTTTAGGTACTAAAGAGTAGATTCCGCATACTCTTAGTATCAACAAAGTTTCTAGCATAGTTGTCTTGAATCTATTCAATACAACTACCCCTTTTACAAGGTTTGCAAGATCTAGTCGGGATCAACATGTATTAAAAATCAAATTAACTAAACGATAACTATGTTTAAAATACACACGATTATGAAATGATTAAATAACTTAATGATAAGATATAAACGACAAGAAAATGTAAAATGGATGTAAATTAATAAGATAAAAGATGTGCTCCCCTAGCTACTCCTCTATCCTATCAACGACATGTAATGAAGGTGCAATGTTCATCTAGATATGCTCGGTGGGTCTTAGGTTGTGTAAGCCTAATTCGGGTGGTTAGATCCTTACACACTTCGTCTAATAACTACATATCCTGAAGGACGTAGGTGATAACCTAGTTATTTTCTAAGTGTTCAGTTCCTCAACTAACCTATATGACTTTGTTTTTTTTGTTCGCCAAGCACTTAAATACTAGGGAATTTCCAAGACACCGTTCAATAAATCTTAAATCTTATTGTCTACCACTTATAACACCGTTAGTTTAATGGTCATTCCCTAATCACTAAGTGATATTTGGACAATATAATAGTGATTTGAGTACTCTAATTTTAGTTTGCAACCTACTAGTAAACTACTTGCAACACCTAGCCGTAATAAATTCAAAGGCGTAAGTGTGTAACCATATATAAATTATCTGAAACAAAGCTAGATAAACATAGCAAAACATGTATTTAATATGATAAAGTCATAGCTAGGCAAACACAAAAGAGCTTAGCATTCCATAACACACGATAAACAATCAAACATTATATTGGGCCAATATAATAGTGATTTGAGTACTCTAATTTTTAGTTTCTAACATACAAGTAAACTACTCGTAACACCTAGCCGTGATAAATTCAAAGGCGTAAGTGTATAACCATATATAAATTATCTAAAACAAAGCTAGATAAACATAACAAAACATGTCTTTAATATGATAAAGTCATAGCTAGGCAAACACAATAATGATGCTTTAGCGTTCCATAACATCACGTTTTTTAAACAAATCAAACATAAATCGTATATATTAGTAGTTTTCATTAATAAATCAAACGAGTATATGAATGTTTATGATGTTATTAATCTTCTCATCTCGTTTGGTCGACGGCCTTCACTTCTGGATTGTGGAAAAATAGCCATAAAAAAAAAAAAAAACCGGTCTGTACTACTCCCTCTATCGACTCCTCCAAAAACCGACCAGTACCCCCCTTTTCTTCTCCTCGTCAAATGTTATATAAGTTAATGGGAATACTCTTTAAAAACTATTCATCGTCCCTTTTTATCTTGAGATAAACCTCAGACCAAATCCAAACCAATACATGGGCTTGTGGGCATTTCTTAATTTCTAATTGATTATCCATTAGACCAGTGGTCTCACCCTTAATTTTATTTACAGCTGTAGTACACATTCTATAATCTATATTTTTGGCAAAATATATGCAAGATCAGTTTTTCTCTTTACATTGCCCTTTTTTGACTCAATAAAACGGAATGACTAAAATAGTTGCAACATCTGTTCTTCTTTATGCACGTAGATTAGAAATTACCATCTACGTCCATAGAATATTATGTCTTTATAATTCTAAAATTTTCATATCAAATGCAATTTTCCAATTTTTTTTCCAAACTTGATCATTTTCCGCATGCTTCTGTTCCAATGCCTCATTTAATCATATTGTGCAAATATGAAGCAATTAAGTATCATATTAAAAAACAATGACATAAAACAGAGTAATAAACATGGGATACTCATAATAGAATATGTATATATATATATATATATATATATATATATATATATATATATATATATATATATATATAACACAAGACCGATAAGATACTAATAATATAATTTTTACTTTTCAATGTTTAACTCTTTATTGATATAAATCAAAGAATTATACCCGATTGTTGGCGGAACAACAATCGGGATTGAATGACAATTAAACTCTCCTAATATGAACCACAAGCATCTGCTTGGCTTTGTTTGTTCTAGGAGAGGATGAAACCTATCAACTAATACATTTTGTATTTTTGTGTTTGTTTAGGAATTCATACTATCTTTATGTTACAACCTGGTACATATAGGAAGAAAAAGGTGAAGCTTTTCTTGGAAGCTTCAATAAAGTCAATCAACCACTTTGTACTTTATGTCCTCATTTTCTTCATCTTTTGCTTTTGCCAATATTAAAGCTTTTGCTTTAATATAGTACAAGTAACCACTCTTGTACTTTATGTATTCCTTTGCTTTAAGGAGTTAGTAAGCTATTGTCAATACTTACTAACTCCATCATATTGGTCCTGGTCCTTTCTTCACTCGCTGAGATCCGCCTTAGATTGTGCCGAGTCTTTTCTCCAGACTCTGAAGAACTTCTTGAGGATGACTCACTGAACATTGATGCGGTTGTCGTTAGACTTCAACAAGAAGTTTTACAACTCCCTAGGCAGAGCACCTAACCATTGTAGTGTAGTAAGGTAAGACTCGGGGGTTGTTAGCGTTCTCTAGGAGAATAGGTTGGGAAGGCTCGAATAGAATCTAACAGAGGTGTAAGAGTTGAGAGAAAATTATTTTTGTGTTTTTATATTTTTAATAAAGCAAGTAAAAATCATAGTTTGAGATGTTTGGTTGGTTTTAATTAAACTAATGATAAATCTAAACTACTTTGGTGATAACTATATGATAAACGAACATATTTACTTAATCATGCACTACTTTCTAGTTTGCTTCTCCTAATCCTGTTGCTTGGTCACACTTGTGATGATCTGTGTAAGTATTTCCTAAGTCATGAACGAATTACACGAAAACGCCGTCTACGTAATATTCCGTTAAGGCAACGCACAAGTAAGGTAGTATGAAGACTATTACAAGGCCCCTAAGAGTATATCACATGCATTAAAACACATAAGAGGGATCAAACATATTAGGGGTAAGGTAGTATGATGACGGTTACCGATGGTATCCTTTCTACACACTCGCGTTTCCCTAGACATCTATGTCAATTTAATATCTTATGGCTAGTTTTCTAAAGCCTAACGCGCACATTCATAACAAGAAGCAACATTAAAAGAATCTACAAACTAAGTTTCATGCAATCATAAGTAAATAATAAAGGATCTAGACTATTGATAAGTGTAAAATACACATATCCGTTAATACCTAAAATAACCCAAATAAACCCAAAACAGACCAGGATAAATGAACTTCACTTGATTAAATCATGCAGTTGAGGCTGTTACAAGAGGGTTTTGACACCCTAAAAATGAGCCCAAAGGATGCTAAAATTGTCTTCTAAAACTAGGGTTCGTCTCCCAAAAGTCACACACTTAAAACCCTAAAAACGGATTTGAATATATAAGAAAACAAGCGTGACGGTGTCGCTTTATGTTCCTAATTCCGTCGTGCTGCAATGGTCTTCTAGGTTTTCTTTAAGTCGGCTTCATTCTGACGCCATCTAGAATTTCATGAAGCCGTCCCTTGATAACTTTGACGTTGTCGCTTGTAATTGGCGATGTCGTCTCAACGCACTATATGCTTTTCTTCAAAATAGTTGGTGTAGAGTCGTAGTCTTGTCCGTTTCTTCTCCAATTGAGCCCAAGTCACGTGTATTTCCTCCAAAATCCATCCAAATGCTAAAAACACAAAAACAAACGATTAAACACATAATCTTGGCATATTTGCATGATTTAGGGGGTTAAATGACCCCGAAAAAGTGTATAAAATGATACCGCATCAAATACCCATACACTTGAGATTTGCTTGTCCTCAAGCAAATGGGCTTTTCTACCTAGACAATAGCAACATTGGGGGCATTTAACCTACGCTTTAAAAGCAGTTTACGACACAACCTTCTAGACCTCGTAATTAAAAGCATGAAAATCGTATACTAGCACCTCACATAAGTGTTTGGATTCTATCTTTCACTCGGGTGTATAATGAATTATAACAGTATTAGAAATGGAAAATTAACACTCATTACCTGTCGTAGCATACAAATTACCACAGATTGTGTAATTGATCAATACCTCCGCGCTAGGCGCAAGTACTAGTAATTCATATCAAAGAGGTCTCTTAAGGGGTTGTGATGTGTAGGTGTAAGATAACATTGATGAAAACAGAAACGGATGGGATATATTTGGGGTAGCTTTTGGTGAATTTAAGGGTGAAAGGGTTAGCTAATTATTTATAAGAATACATGCTAATTGGGTTGCTAAGCCAAGAACTCGGACAAAGATATACCACTCTACACAACTCTACATCAATCTCTTTCTTTTTCTTTTCTGTTTTTCTCTTTTTTGAACATAATACATCGTAACTTGGTGTTTATAAATGTACCCCTACACTTAAGTTTTAGAACTCATAATTACAATCTAACTAATGATCCGAATTGAGGTGGATCAACATACAGGAGATTATTTAGGCTCTATTGGGGGTAATATAAAATTACTTATTCCCCATTTTCTTCTATAAGATAATTACTAGCATGAATCCCATTCGTCTAAAACCGTTATTTTACTTGGTTAGACTTAGCAACTATGTACTCAAATAATTAACTTGGGTTAAAACAATAATGTACTAAAAGCGAGTACATACAAGGTAGGCTAAGGTAATTTGGGTGTAACAATTGGTTTAAGAGTGACAATGCTCTTCATTAATAGTCTGAATTAACCAGAAAATTACGAGAATCATGAAAAAGGATAGGCTCAGATCCTTTCACTAAGGTATCCTGCACTAAAATGAGTGCATGGTAAGGGTGTGGGATAGTTATATGATCGAGGTGACCATCATAACAATTACAGGTTTAAAACATGGGTTAATCCTAGTGCCTCTTTTCATTTAGCAAATCCTAATTCTCACTATGCGGCCTCGGGATGCATCACAAAAACAAGTTCTAGAATTTAATTATACTAACCGATAACTTAATATAAATTTTATCCGATACCAAGCTCCAAAAAAGGCGGACATAGACCATATGTATTACTCAGTAACGACGGATAGACTAAAAAAATACTTGGTTTTCTTCGGGTGCGTGTCATAAAAATTCTATCAATGAGACGTTTTAATACTTGGTTTTCGTCGGTACGTGTCATAATTTTTTTTAAATTTTGGTCAAAATTACCGTCTATGCTATGTTTTAATATATTACCCATCATTTTAAGGATAAAAAAATGGCAATTGAAGGAATAGTTTCTAAGGCTTATTTCCCATCTACATTTAAGTTGAACATTGTCCTCAATGTTCTTAAATAGTACCTGTAAAAACGAATAAAGGGAAAAGAAAACAAGTAAAAGAAACTAGTACTCCCCTGGTTTGCTCAATAATGGCGATGAACATTGCGAATAAACAGGTTAAATCGTCCTCCAAGAATCGTCATATGATACTTCCTAAGAACTTCCAAGCTTCTTCTCATCAAATATAACATGTAAATCAAAGACAAAGACAACTACACCTGGCGTAAAATAGGTGGGATAATGATATATAAAACGAAACTTTAGGGTCGACTCTATGAAAGCAGTAAAGATAGGATGAAAGTGATGATATAATCATAGGTTTTTGCAGGTTTACAATAAAATTACAAATTTTAGATATTGTACAAATTATTTTTCAAAAATAATTGAATTTTTTTGAATTTTCACATGGCTAGGGGAGTGACGCCGTCAGGATAAATCCTGACGCCGTCTCCAGCCAATGTGAAGATTTCTTTTTCGTTTTTATTGAAAAATTTCCTTCACGCAATTTTATTTGTTATATCCTGTGTAAAATACAGCATAAAACCTGAGATTAATCATTACAATCATATGACTCGAAACTGACGCGGATTAATCTAAACAATTTATTTCATATGTTTGATTTGGTTCTTATAAACCGGATATTTTACCCTACACTTATTTTATGCAAAATACCTTTGATTGTTAATAAGACGAAGTTAAAAACAAAACAAAGCATGATTACAAAATAATTCAAACATAAAAGAACGAGAAGAATTAAAACACAAGACACTCCTAAATGCAAGAAAAATAAATATTGGATTGCCTCTCAAAAAACGATTTTCTTTATTTATGAGTCTTGTAGCTAGACTCGAAGTCACACGTCCTTACGTGACTTCGTGTAGGCTCACATGCCCACATATGAGCCATTCTTTCATACTTTCATCTACTTGGTATTCGGGACCTAGGTTCAAACAATTCTTGTACATAAATTTGTTCTTCTCGTAAGCATTCCTAAATTCGTTAGGTTAGATCTCTTTGACTTAGCACAAGGATGGGTGGGATCTTACAGCTTACGATACGTGACCCCAACTTTTAAACCTAGGTATAGTGCGGGGCATTTAGAATGTGTAATTGTCGAAGATCCTAGTGAAGAACATTAACCCCTTAGCACAATCATATTCTAGCTTAGTGACCCTTCTAAAGGAGCTATATCTCCTAGCATAAACTCTCCTATGTATTTTAATACTACAAAATCCGTAATGTAAGTGAAACTTCCTACAACCACATAGACATCCCTCACAATTGCAACTAAGTTCTTCCCTGTACTTTCTAATCCTTCTACCATTATAGTATTATAGGCCTTATGCGTAATAATGTTCATTGGTAAAAAGGGGTCAAAGTAGGCTACAAAATTCCTAAAGCCAATCATACATTGGAATGCCAAGTCATCCCCATCAAAACTATTATTTACACTTTGGCGGCATAACTGTCCAGCATTACCATATTCCTCTAGCTCATTTAGGACTTCATCGTCATCAGAATCATCATCCGAATCTAGAAAAGGAGAAACAAGTGGTGTATCTACCGATTCGTCATCGGGCTCAAGGTTATCCTCATCAATTTCATTAGGTTGTTGTGTGAAACCATTAAGAAATTGGTCAATGTTCTCTAGGCGAGAATTGATGTAGGTCGAGATTACCTGCAGCTCGTTAGGCTATTGGACAACCTTTGCGTGAAGCATAGTTGGCAGGGCAGATGGGTTATTGGTCGATGGTGGATTCGCGTTCTCCATAGTGAAGAATGGAATAGTAATGAAAAAATTCGATCAAACGCTACAAAGAAAAGATTGACTACAAGGAAAGTAATTAATATAAATAAATTTCTACTGATAGGAATCAAGGGAGTAGACCCAAGCTAAACAATGGTCGAAACCTAACTATTCCCCAGGCAGCGGCGCCAAAAACTTAATGCGGGTCTCGTAACGACTTCAACAAGAAGTTTTACAACTCCCTAGGCAGAGTACCTAACCGTTGTAGTGTAGTAAGGCAAGACTCGGGGGTTGTTATCGTTCTCTAGGGGAATAGGTTGGGAAGGCTCGAACAAGATCTAACAAAGGTCTACAGGGTTAAGAGAAGATTCTTTTTGTATTTTTATTTTATAGAAAGCAGGTAGAATCATGGTTTGAGAGGTTGGTTTGTTTTATCTAATTAAACTAATAATAATAAAATAAATCTAAACTACTTTGGTGATAACTATATGATAAACGAACGTATTTACTTAATCATGCATACTCCTTAGCATGTTTCTCCTAGATCTATTGCTTTGTCACACTTGTGATGATCTGTGTAAGTATTTCTTAAGTCATGAACGAATTACATGAACCCGCATCTAGGTAATATTCGGTTAATGCAACTCAACATAGTACGGTAGTATGGAAGACTATTACAAGGCCCCTAAGTGTATATTACATGCAATTGAAATATCTTAAGAGGGATCAACCATATTAGGGGTAATGTAGTATGAAGACAGTTAGCGATGATATCCTTTCTACACACTCGTGTTTCCCTAGACATCTATGTCAATTTAATATCTTATGGCTAGTTTTCTAAAGCCTAACGCGCACATCCATAACAAGAAGCAACATTAAAAGAATCTACAAACTAAGTTTCATGCAATCATAAGTAAATACTAAAGGATCTAGACTATCATGTTAAATAAAGGAGAAGAACAAGAATCAATCACAAAACACATAGACATATTAAGTGATTAGGGATAAATGAACTTTACTTGATTAAATCATGGATTCAAGGTTGATACATTAGGGTTTTGATACCTTAAAAACGACCTAAAAGCTGCTTCACTTGAACTATTAAAGTTAGGGTTCGTCTCCCAAAAGTTACACACTAAAAACCCTAAAACGAATTTGTATATATAGGAATTAGACCGCGACGGCGTCACAACATTTCTGACGCTGTCGCTTCGATGAAGCTTCTAGGGTTTCTTTTGAGGCGGTTACTTTCAGACGCCATCTTGAGAATCCCGACGCTGTCTCTTATATGATTTGACGCCGTCACAAGGGATAGCGACGCCGTCTCTAAGCACTATATGCGTATTCTTCCAAGAGGTGTAGAGTCGTAGTCTTGTTCGTTTTTTCTCCAAATGAGCCCAAGTCACGTGTATTTCCTCCCAAAGCCACCCAAGTGATAAAAACATAAAAAGGAACGATTAAGTACATAATTTGGGCATATTAGCATGATTTGGAGGTTAAATGACCCTAAAAAGTGTATAAAATGACACCTCATCAAACATATTTTCGTTCAGCGACTTGTTTTTCTACTTAGGATATTTTTCATACAAATCCTGTATAAGGGACAGTTAGGTACTAGATTGACCCAACAATCTCTCCCTATTTGGATAGAAAAATAGCCTAATTTTGATCAGTAGTAAGTGAGCATAATGGCTTCTTCTTACTATGAATTACAACAAAATAAAAGGAATAAAGCTCCATTCTTTGTTGTTGAAGTAAAGCTCTTGCTATGGCCTTCTTCAGTTTCTGAACCGCTACATAAACTGAAGTGAAGATGCTGCTTAATCTTCTAAGTACCTGAAGAACTGAAGCATAACTTGTCTTCAGCTAGCCACCATTGAAATTGTCTTCAGCTCCTTAAATCTGAACTTGTCTTTGTTAATACAAATAATGCCTATAAACGTTATTTATATTTTTCGACTCCTCTACATTTTGAAAATGAAAAAATGTAAAAACGTCTACGATAAAAATAAATGTTTACTTGTTATTAATCGTAAATTTCCATTTCGACGTAAATCACATAAGGTGTGAATGAACAAATCATATTCTACCTTCTTTCCTCTATCAAGTGCAAGAGAAGAACACTCGTATTCGCCAAGAAATGAAGTGTTATAGATTAGTGATTTCTTCTTTCTTCTTCTAAGATCCAAACCTCTATTTTCTTAATCTTGTGTCTGTGTGTAAAATCGGATAGTGTATAAATCTAATTGTGTTGATTGTGTGTCGGTTAGTATTTTAGTCCTTAAATACATTGGTGAAGTGGTAAATTGGTTCTAGCTAAGATTAGGACTCGACATTTAGCTTAGTGTCGAAAAACAACGTAAGCGACGTGTAAATGGTTTTCTCCGCATAAAGGGAGCTTGTTGACATAGTTAAATCTCGAGTCAAATACTCAGGGAGTGGAGTAGGGGGAAGAAGAGCTTCGTTAACTCATGCATATCATAATAGCAGTACTAACTATATAAGACTAACAGCACTAACTATTAACTAACAGTATTAACTATACTAGCAGTACTAACAATGTACTGGCAGTACTAACTAACAGTACTAACAACTTAGACTATTTTCATGAATCTTCATCAGCAGCACTAACCATCACCAGCAGTATCAAGTTGAATCAGCAACACTAAGTTATAGAAGTCCATAATTCCCAACAATCCTCCCTTAAACTTGATATTCACTTTGTTAATCATTAAGTTTCTTCATTATCAACATCTTGAACACTAGGATAATGTATCCAAACACTTCTTCATTCTTCTACCTGTGACTTGATAAACTTGAGAAGCTCAAATGCCATTGTACTCTCAGCTTCAGCTTCTAGCTTCCAGTTTAACATTTTCTTCAACATTTCCTTGATGAGAGGATATCTTTTCTCTACTAACATGTTGAAGCAGGTCAAAGTACCATCCATCAGCAATGAGTGAACTCCATAATTTTCATACAGTTTCCAGCTAATCAGAGTCCAATCTTGTTGATTACTCCAAATTTCATCTTCAGCATTTGGTTCAAACATTACCTTGAGATCTCCCCAAAGCAACAAATTATAACCTTCTGGAGTATTGTCTTCAAACCTTTTCATCACCAATCTGTGCAAATCCATTAAGTCTTGTCTATCAAATTTCCTCAGCATACTAGAGAATGTTTTGTGATAACTAGTATTCCCATCTGCTCTAATTATCTTATAAACATGAATATCCTCCATATCAACACTTCCTAAGTTCTGAGATTCCCAATCAACTATAGGATACTTAACAGACAAAATCTTTGGATCCACAGTCTCATCTTCATCTAGAACAACTGCTAACCACATTCTTAACTCTTCCTTTTCTTGCTCATAGTATACTGCTGCTTCTTCATTACTTTTTGCAGATTCTTGTTCTTTTATCACCTTAGATTTCTTGGGTGACTTTTGCTTACTAGTTGAATCTGCAATTCTCTTTATCCTTTTGCCAGCTTTCTTTGTATTGCTACCATCTTCTTCAGAATCTATAGGCTTAAAGTCATTAATCCATTTATGCTCCTTTTGGTATAGCTTCTGAAGTTCTTCTAAAGTCTTATGCTTCAGTTGTTGATGAGTGTACTTACCCATATGTTTGAGATAAGTAATCATCTTATTCCTGACTTAAGCTCTTGTAGGTGGTTTGTTCCTTATTGCCTCTGCTCTTTCTGCTACCAATTGTTTCTTTCTTCTTTCAAAGTATTCTGCTAACAATGTGGCCCTTTCTTCAATTGTGTATTTTTCTTGCTCTTCATGTGTCAGTCTTACAGCTAGTTCATGATCAGCATCCATTCTGGCTTGAATTTCATCAAACTCTTTAGCCAAAGCAGCATTAGTAGCCTCTTCTTGCTTTTATTTTTTCTTAAATGTGCTCGTCCAACTCTGCAACTCTTCCCTCAGTAATCTTTATGAGCTAACTAATGTATCCGACTTTCATTTAAGCTAACCCTTTGATCCCTCTTTTTTACTTCTCTAGTTTCTCCAGGTTCTTCTCAACATACACCATTACCTTTGTCTTTTGGATCAATAGTTGGAAGAGGTTGAAGTGTTGTTGTTGATCTAGGTAGTCTAGGAGTTTCTTCCACATCTCTGAAAGCAACTCCTTTTTCCTTTTCTTTCTCACTCCTCATCTTTACCAAAGTCTGAGCAATGGTAAGATCTTCATCTATAAATGAAGATGCAGCAGTTATTGGATGTGTTCTAGGTTCAGCAGTACTAATAGCTACACCAGCAGTAGTAACTGGTGCACTAACAACACTAACTCCAGTGGTAGCAGTATTAACTGTCTCTCCTTCAACATTTTCCATATCACCATCAAGTACATCAAAGTCACTATCTTTGAACATCGACGCTGTCTTGGCACTTTTCCTCCCTTGTTCAGATGCATCCTCCTCATCTAAATCATCATCAGAAGACTCAACCTGCTTGTATATCCTCCTTCTTAGGTGTGAGATGCTTGACTTCCTCTTTCTTTCTAATTTCTTGACTCTTTGCTTTAGTTTGAGGATCTCCACAGCTTGTGCGTCATTCTCTTTCTCCAAGTCAAGCACATGTTTTGACAATTTTATACACATAGCCATTAATTCTTTCAGTTTCAGCCTACCCTCATCACTTCTAGGTGTGTAACCTCCTGTGAGAGGTGAATCATAGGGTGTAGGTGGTACAATGTCCATCAATTCAAAAGTATGTTCCATGCTGCCCTCCCCACTTCCAGATGTGTGACCTTCTGGGAGAGGTGGTTCATTAGGCTTTTCAAGCACTCTCAGACCTTTGTCTTGATGCGGATTTTCAAGTCTGGACAGATGATCGGCGGCGAGATTCTCAGCTCCTTTTTTGTCTCGAATTTCAATATCAAATTCTTGGAGCAATAGGATCCACCGCATGAGTCTTGCCTTAGCATCCTTCTTGGCAAAGAGATACTTGATGGCAGAATGGTCAGTATACACTATGCTTTTGGACATAACAAGATATGACCAGAATTTCTCAAAGGCATACACTACGGCAAGTAATTCCTTTTCGGTAGTAGTGTAGTGAGTTTGAGCCTCGTTCATAGTCTTGCTAGCATAGTGTATAGGTTGGAAATGCTTGTTTTTTCTTTGCCCGAGGACTGCCCCGATTGCGAAATCGCTAGCATCGCACATCAGTTCAAAGGGCAAGTCCCAGTCGGGAGCAATTAAGATCGGAGCCTCAGTCAATTTTCTTTTGAGTGTATTAAAGGAATCGATACACTCTTCAGAAAAGAAAAATGGAGTCTCTTTTTCAAGCAAATGAGTCATAGGACGGGCAATTTTTGAAAAGTCCTGAATGAATCGTCGGTAAAAACCGGCGTGCCCAAGGAAACTACGGACACCTTTGACAGAAGTCGGATGAGGGAGTTTAGCTATTACTTCGACTTTAGCTCTATCAACTCAAGTCCAGACTTGAAATTTATGTCCGAGAACAATCCTTCCTTTACCAAAAATGGCTCTTCCCATTTTAAAGACAAATGTGACTTCACACCGTTTTCAGCATCATTTTCTAAACGGGTTAGGCACTGGAGAAAGAGTCCCAAAGACTAAAAGTCATCATAAATACTTCCATCGTTTTTTCAATCATATCGTGGAAGATTGCCATCATACATCTTTGGAACGTGCCCGGAGCATTGCATAGCCCAAAAGGCATGCGACGATAAGCAAAAGTTCCGTATGGCACGTGAAAGGGTTTCTATTCTTTAATCTTTTGGGTCAATTGGGATCTGAAAGTAACCCGAGAAGCCATCGAGGAAACAGTAGTATTCGTTTCCTGCTAGTCTTTCGAGCATTAGTCCATGAAAGGGTAATGGGAAAGTCCTTTTTCGGGTGGCTTCATTAAGTTTTCTGCAATACAATAACATACTGCGCCAATCCCGTGACCAATCGAGTAGGAATCAGCACATTTTCTTCATTTGTGATGACGGTCATACCTCCTTTTTTAGGTACACAGTGTACCTGGCTCACCCAAGGGGCGTCATAAGATGGGGTAAAATTAATCCAGCATCAAGGAGTTTTTCAACCTCCTTCTTGAAACATCGTGGAATTTTGGAATTACCCCTTCTCTGACTTTTGCACAGATGGTTTCATAGTCCTCTTCCATTAGAATTTTGTGAGTACAAAATTCCGGGCTCACACCCTTAATGTCGGAGAGTTCCAAGCGATTTCCTCGCTTGTGGGACTTAAGAACCTTCAAAAGAGCTGCCTTTTCCTCATCTTTTAAGTCTTTAGCAATTATGACAGGCAACTTATCGTCACCTTCTAAAAATGCGTACTCAAGATGGGGTGGCAGTTCCTTGAGTTCAACCTCGGGAGGTTCATTAACGGAAGATTCAACGGCTTTAGCTTCACAGAGTTTGAGTTCTTTCCTACCTCCAGGCATATATTGTTCATGATTTGGGAGGGGGGTGGTGGTTCACTGTTCAAAATTGCTTCTAGAATCAGGATGTCCCCCTCAGGATCCTGGTAAGTAGGATCAACTTCAGATGAAGTTGGATCATCTTCCAGAGCAAGAAACGAATCTGCTTCTTCCATTAAGAGAAAATCACTATCCCCGAAAGGAGTGAGATTTGGAGAAGCAGTAGAAACAATAGGCTCAAAATATGGAGTGGGATTGCCACTCGCGATCACGTTTGAAAATCCTAGGACCTCTTGAGAATACTCATCACAAGCCATTTCGATGACGTCGATTTTGTTTGCCGTCATATGGTCGTAATCAGCTGTGTATTTTGAAGTCTGGTCCAGGTTGAATGTGATGGCCTCCTTGCCAACACGAAGGGTAATCTCTCCTCCATAAACATCTATCAAAGCATGACTTGTTTTTAAGAAACATCGCCCGAGAATCAAAGGGACTCGGGGGTCTGGTTCAAAATCAACAACTACGAAGTCAGCTGGAAATTGGAACTTTCCCACCATTAGACGGACGTCTTTAGCAATACCGATTGGTTCAGTGATTGAACGATCTGCTAGCTCTAACGTCATGCAAGTTGGGGTTAGTTCAGGAAGAGCGAGATCTTTCCAGACAGAATAAGGCATGAGATTAATGCTCGCACCAAGATCGGCCAATGCGTTGCATGTAGTAATCCCCGTAAATTCGCATGGAATCAGAAATCGGCCAGGGTCTCCAAGTTTCTTTGGTAACTTGTTGAGGATGACCGCAGAACAGTTCTCATTCAAAGGAGTCCTTGCCAATTCGCTCAATTTTTCCTTGTTTCCAATCAAGGTTTTTAAAGTTGAAGCAAATTTAGGCATGAGCATCAAGGCATCGGTAAAGCTAATCTCGAAACTTAAATCTCTAAAGATTTCATAAAATTTCTCGATTTGGTCGTTAGCTTTTTCCTTGCGCTTTTCATCATTTCTTCGTGATGGAAATGGAATTGATGCTTTAGGAATTGGAGTCACAACAGGAGCAACAGTGGGCTCGGGATTTGGATTACGAGATTGAATTTGAACAACAGGAGGTTGGACGTCTTCGGTGCTTCCGTTATTAGCAGGAGGCATCGTGTCCTTTGTCACCTCAGTGTCATGATTAACTGCTTTCGGTCCTTGGATGGTAACACCACTTCGGGTAGTGATACCTTTTAAATCTTCCTTAGGGTTGGTAATAGTGTTACCAGGAAGAGTCCAATAACCGGAAGTAGAAGCTGAATACCAGAAACAAATTTTGAAGCATGTACCATATAAAATAATGCCCATTTTGGAATAGCAGGTTTTGATCCTTGTTATGCATGTTCCAACACTGCATCATTGGCTGTGAGATACTTTCAAAATCTGTTTTTGACACACCGAGTGTCTGAGGAGCAGGTTCCTGATGAGATACTTGTTGATTACTACTGGTTGATGAACCAGAGGTCGATAAATTCATACCTTGGATTGAAATTGTTTCCTCTGTTTTGTGATTGAAATATTTCCTCGATATGAAATTGTTTTTGACTATTTGCATGAGGATTCTGAACTGAGGAAACCAGAGGTCAAATTGATTTGAGACCATCGGAGTTCATAACCAGAATTAGCTTGGTTAAATTGGCCGCATCGGCCTGGACACATACTCTTGTATTTTTTGTCATGGTACATGTTGCTGTTTAGAGGCTGGACATTTTTGATAAAATGACCTCCCAGCAAGTTACACAACTTTGTTCAAACCGCTTTTACGGGGCGGAAGCAGGGTTTGGTTTCTTTCTATCGAGTATTAATGCCCGAACCATGTCTGTGAGGTCAGCAACATCAATGTAGACTGCATGGGTGGAAGAGGCTTGTAACTCAATTTTAGCTACAACAGCTTTGTTTCTTGACTGACGTACTTAGACTTGCTCTCTATGATTTATATAAACATTCTCGAGGCATTTTTGTCTAATGAGTTACCACCTGCAGCTGATTTCAATGAATCTGATCATTTGAATTTAGGGCATAAGAATGTATCGAGTTGATTCAATCTGAAAACCCATTATGAGGGAATGGCCCTTAAAAGATCATTGAAACGATCCCAAGCCTCATAAAACGTCTCATCAAATTTTTGCTGAAATCTCGTGATTTCATTTCTGAGATTTGTCGTTTTAGAGGGTGGGAAGAATTTGTTAATGAATTTCGAAACAAGATCGTCCCATGTTTCAATCGACCGAGGGGGTTCTTTTTCTAGCCAAATCCGGGCTGCCCCTTCGAGAGAAAACGGGAAAAGCATAAGCTTTACCGACGTATTTGGTACGTTCGAATCTTCATCGTAGAAGTGATCCTTGTTTGAAATAACGGATGTTGAGCATGTTGGAATCTTCTTTATCATTGCCAAAAAATTGCTATGTTTGACAAGATTCAGAAACCATGCTTGATCCTCAAAGTTATTCGCGTGATTTAGGAATAACTTCGCATCCTCGAAACCCTCGGTGGGTGGCTATCGAGCAAATGCGCCATAGTTAACGATTATCAGCCATCGTAACTATGGGAGGATTATCAGGTTTCTCAAGATTAGATGATTCAACAGAACCAAACCCGTGCCAGTCTCTCAGGCTGAAACCCCCCTTTTACCTGTTAGAATTAGGATTAGAACTAACATAGGATTAACATAGGTTTGACTTAGATTAGAATTAACTTAGATTAGATAACCAAAATATAAATAAATTGAGAGATTTAACCTCGCTTCAAGTGTTCGACACCCTACTTACCACGAATCTACCACCGACCGGGTACACTGCCCGTTAAAGTGTTGTTTTTTGTTAAGTCGGCAAAATATAAATTTAAAACTTGAGTCGTAAAAATATACACCACACAACGACACATCAAGTTTTTGGCGCCGTTGCCGGGAAGTGAAACTTAATCTTAATTTTTATTTTATATTTTGGTTTTTAACATTAGATCTAACCCTTATGAGTAGTGTTAATTAGATTAGTGTATATTCTTGTATATTTTGTATATTTGTTAGTTTAATTATTTGCTTGTATATTTGTGTGTTTAATTTAATTGTTTTCCTAATACACTGTTCTGGTCGATAACTCGATACGGCGTATCCACTTCCATTGGATACGGCGTATCCAATTTTCTGTCAAATACAGCGTATTCATTCAACTGATTAATCCGGCGTATTCACTTCTATTGAATATGGCGTATCGATCAACTAAAACAGAATCAGAATCTTAGTTTTTGATCGTGCCGGATTCACACCGTAAATATATATAATATATAATAAAATATAAAATATATAAAGAAGTGTAAAAACCAACAATCAATGATACCGAGAAGTAGTATAGAGCTTTCCCGGGTCGTAAATCCCCAACGAGGCTGGAATGGTAAATCGATACGATCGAAGATTTGAGTTTGAAGGAAGGAATGAGTTTGGGAAGTTGAAAAAGTCAAATTAGATAATAACGGACTAAAACGTTTAAGAAAAACCTAGAAATTACGAAATTAAACTAGAAAACGAAGGCCCGAATACCGGACAAAAAAGGGGGAAAACCTAAAATCTTTAAAAATAACCCTACGGAAAATTTTTCACTTCTAAACTACTCTACGGGTCAAATAACGAAGAATGAAAAAGACTAGACCGAAAACGGAGTTCGTTTGACCCAAAAACGAGTCAAAACAAAAACCCGTACCCGGACCCGTTCTTTAAAAGAGAGAAAGTTATAAAAATGACCCTACGAAAACTTTTATATTTTTCCTACAAACTAGATGACAAAAGAAAATTTTCTAAAAAAGCAAAATATTTTTTTGATAATTTTTGTATTTATTATGAATTTAATAAACTTTTAACTAAATTAAATTATAAAAAATATTAAACGTTTACAAAAAATTCTGAAAAATTTACACAAAATACTTTACACTATAACGGTCCTTCGAAAAATACCAAACACACACCAGCTTATACAATAAGCCCCGAAAATAAGCTAAACAGCTTATGGGCTTATTGTGCCAAAATGTGTATAAATAATGTTGCCCTTGAGTCTATAACGAAAAAGACCCAAGGGCGCAGTGGTAGTGTGTGTGGGAGTTAAAGGGGATGTATTGCTTGGTCCCGGGTTCGAGTCTTGCTCACCCGGACCAAGTATCTTCCCCTTTTATTTTTTTTTTTAAAACTCTAGGGTAGTAAATGTAACATTCTAAACTAAAGGGTAGGCGGGCAAAGTTTATTAAATTTACACTAATGTGAAAACGTGTAACCCTGTACTATCAAAGATATACAAAACCAACCCCTACGATCTAGCTTATTTTTTTGGCTTATTAAAAAGTGATACAAAAGAGAAAATTACACAAATGGTCCCTGAGGTGGACCCCGATTACAAGGCAAGTCCAAAGTGCTTATTATCAAAAAGCCAAAGAATCAAAGTTGTAAAGGGGCTTGAGGGGAGCATTTTTCATAAAAGGCACATAAGCTGAATTGAACTAAATAAGCTAGAAACTTAGCTTTTTGGACTGACAGAAACTAATAAGCTTATGAGCTTAATTTACTTGGCTTTTTGGGATTAAGCTAACAAAATAAGCTAAACTATGGGGGACAGATAAATAGGGATAGGGGAGTCCTAATTATAAGCTAAGGAAGTCTAATAAGCCCTAAAATAAGCTGAACTAAGAATAAGCTATATTGACAGTTTTAATAAGAAAACAGAAAAAGTGCTACTTTAAGCCTAGAATAAGCTAAGCTAAAAAGGGAGATAAGCTATGAACTTTTGGGGAATTAAAGGGCTAGTAATAAGTTATAAAGAAAAGCAAAAAGATCCTAAGGCTCAATACAAAATAAGCTAAATAAGCTATGCTGAAAATGGTGCTCAGCACCAGGGGAGCTCAAACAGTGAGCTAGGGGGCTTTTTGGGCTTATGCAAATAGCTTCTCTCAAGTGAATTTTACCCAAAAGCAATCCCAAACAGATTGAAAAGGGACACCAATAAGCTAGTTTCCAAAATTTTAGGGATTAAAAATCATTAAAAGCTGCTGATATTGAAGCTTAAAAGTCAAGGGTTTTAGAAATTTTCATATAGCATACTTTGACTTATTTGGTCAAATGAAAAAGGGCAGAACACATGGCTTTTAAAAGGCTTTTTTGTGACTTAAAAGAGCTCAAAGATGGTGAAGCTTAAGCTGTCTAAGCAGCTTAAGCTTTAAAGCTTAATTTTCTTGTAAGATTTTGACACAAAGGTGAGGTTTAACTAAAACCTTAATTTTAAACTAAAAGGTATGCTTTCTTTGGTCTTAATTATGCACACACACTCAGCCAAAAGTGGCTAAGTGTTTGTGACCCATACCACCCCAAATTTGACCCATTTTCGGGTTTTCCCAAACACCCTTTTAAGTAAACCAAAAATTCTTTTAAACTTGAATTAACTAAAAAACAACAATGTAAGTCAATCTTAGCTATAGAAGGATTACAAAGAGGCAAGTAAGCACAATTTTTAAGGATTAAGAATGGAGTTATAAGATGAATAAAATTTGAAAACAAGAAACTCAAGATTAACTTCGAACTTGCATTAATTTGTTTAAAAATAGTAACATTACATTAAAAAAGTAAGCTGGAAACTAGAATTACACTTTAATTGAAATTTAAATAAAAATAAGCTAGTAAAAACTAATGTGTCTTCGGCTTGTCTTTTTCTTGCTTTTATAGAAGTCCAAAGCTTCTATACTTGTGCTTCTTGTGTGTGTGGAGTCTCAGCATCAATCCTAGCCCTAGGATTGCAAGTGTGCTTCTTTTAAGCTCAATCCCGCCATTGATATTTCTTGGGGAGAGGAGGATTGCCAACATGGCATGTTTAAAGGTTAGTGGGTTGTGGGTTTAGGTTGGGACTGGATTTAGGAGGGGTTGGGTAAAAGGGTTAGTGGCTACATGTGATGGTGGGGGGTTCAAGGAGGTTGGCGGGGAATGGTTGGGAAGGGAGCCCGGGTTGGCTGTTTTATTATTGTGAAGTTCCAAATGTGCCCAAAGAGAAACCCCCAACTTTCTTTCATTTTCCACTCTTTTTATTCTTTTTCTTTTTAGTTATAAAAGAGTTTGGAAATTGGCAAAAGGGGCCCTTGTGTTTTAAACACAAAGAATTAAAGAAAGAATAAACAAATGGCAGATTCGGCCCTTGCCTTTTATAAAGAGAAATCAATTTTGTAAAATTGCAAATTCAGTCCCTCTTATTTTTAAAACACTTTTCTTTTTACAAACATTTTTAAACTTGACAATTTAAGTCCCTAGGGTTTATAAAAAGAGGGTATTGGGCCAGTAATGGGCTTGGGTTATGTATTGGGCCTAACTGGGTGTGTTTGGGCCCAATAAGGTTTGTGCTTCTGTTATTGGGCTTTTTAAGGCCCAATAAGGTTTGGGTGGGTTTTGTTTGCATACTGGCTGAGATTGGTTTGTTCAAGGGCTAGGATCGGGTCTTCAAAGTCTTCATAGTCTCTGTCAATTGCACACAAATGGGCTGTTGTCTTTGATTGAGGGTCCATTTGGTCTTCACAGTCTTCGTTAATATACTATTGGGCTTTCCCGGCCCATCAGATGGGTTGAGATTGCATCCAATAGTATTCTTCAATTACGGCTCCGGTTTTGACTGTTAATTTGTTGAGTTGACTTTTGACTTTGACTTTTCTGGTCTTTGGCTCTGCTTTGGCTTTGTCCTTCACAGCTTTTCCATTCCGAGTCCGGTTTTGTCGTTTTGGCTTTGTTTTTCGTCCTTTTCTTGGTTATCTGTTCCTGCACAATACAAATGTAAAACAAACATATCTTTGGCAGTTTTTGTCTGTTTTTGGTCATTTAAGTCCGTTTTTAATGGAAAAAGGTATGTGTATTTAAGCACATACCAATAACCAATAGTATCATATACATCAACAGTAGGCGTAAATAATATCATTCACATGCACATGAGAAGCCTCAGGAAACTAGTGAACACCTTGTAGTATAAATAAACACCATTCTCTTCACTTCTAGTAGCACTCTCACCCACAAGATTAAACAAGAGAAGTAAGGTTCGAGTGAAATTCTAGTTAGTAAACGTTGGGTTTAAAGGGGTAATATTAACCAAGGGTTGGTTCGAGCTTCCTTGCTGCCGCCGTCTTTCCGCATCGACTAGCTAAGCTTGGACCTCCGTAAGTCATTCTTGTAGCACCATATTTATCATGTATATAACGTTCATTTCGTAATAACGCATGACATGCATGATATGACCCATGCATGGTCCTTGTGAGCATACGCATGCCAAGCTTTGTCATGCTACACATGAAATATAATGCGTAAACATTCGACCTACCATGAACTAGTATCAAGCATATCGAAATTTAAAAACTATACAACAACTTTGACTAGCAAAACTCGACACTTATACTCGGTTTGAAACGTTGGCACTAGGGACGAGTAAGACTAAGGCATACATGTCAGCACATGAAGCTTTTGTACTTCCATTGCATTCGAAAAACACACATACATCCTTTGTTCCTTGTATCTTTGTCGAGACCTTTAACAGCCACAAACACACACTTTGATCAACCAAGAACCTCACTTGATACTTGTAAACCTTCCTTATATGTTCCTTAAACACCTAAACAAGAAACCTCAGCAAGAACTATCCCTAAACAGCCCATACATTTCGAGCTAGGACAAGAACTAGTCAAAGAAAACCCTAATTGTGCACTAAACCATAATTTCGTGTAAACTAGTTTTCTTTTGCTCCCTTGATGTTGTGCTCTTACAACCTGCAAATACATTATCTTGGGTTATTTTTATGATCACAAAACATTATTTACTTAAAGTTATAGCTTTGGTTTGGGTTTGAACGAGTAGAAATAGAAAACTTAGGTTTTCTACCTCGTATACCTCTTAAAACATCTAAACCATTGTGGGTTGCATTTTTTCATGTTCAATACTTTTTATTACATGCATTAGTCCTAATTAGAAGTGCTTAAAGTTTAAAAATAACTTAAAGGAAGTTGCATGCATACGTAAAAACCTACATGCATAAAACCTACATGCGTACGTAAAAACATGACATATTAAATTTGATTTCGAACATAAATGGTTAACAAGTAAGAACATAATGCTTGAACATTATAAAGTATACATAATAAGCTTTCATTGGCCTTTGGAATCACTTAAAACGGATAAGAAACGACCAAGATATCGACCCGAGAAGATCTATGATTTTATGTGAAATATAAAGGATCATAATTATGCACCAACTTTTTCTAATTTAACAAGGCACCTAGAAGTGATATTAAAATGGAAACCATACTGTTTTAGATGGATTATAATATGAATATAATACAGCAAAAGAACCAAGTAAAAGGACGAATAACGAAGTCGTGGCGAACACTTAAAGTTGACCCGTTTAGAATAAAGTCATAATAAATTCTGCTAGTATTTTCTTAAACACTCTAACTTATTTTTGGTAAAATGAGACCTAATCAACACTTATATCATTTCATACTAATCCTTACCTATTAAACTACTTGAAACACGATAATTTGGGAATTTATAATTTTATGTAGACCCAATAGACGTAAAAACCTCTTTTTGGACATTCAGGCATAAGTAGACTATTTGACCTACTTAGAGATTTATCCAACCATGGACTCCATCATAATCTTATACTATACAACCTCTAATATTTTATGGGTAAGTACCATGACATACAGATATGAACATATAGTGGAGAACTTGACCTAATGAGAAAAGACGTATCATGAGAACCTTGACTTTTGCAATTATTATAAATAAAGATTTTCATAAACTTAAAGCACTTACTAAGGATGGATAATGCATTGTACTTATTTGTTTGGCATATATGTTAAAGTAGACATGATTTCATTATTTAGGTGTCGGATAGAGTGTTGTATCAATTTTCCGTGCCTACAGCTTATTGCAGTATTTTGCTATTATCATTAAGGTGAGTTTTCATAGCCCCTACTCTAATGTTTTTAAATCATCTTTTGGGGTGAGAACATTGCTTATTTCAAATGCATGAACACAAGTATAATTACTCATTATTGATTGGTCTAAGTCCCTATTAAACCCAAGTTGCTAATTGCCCGCTATCATGAACCATTAATTGCTTGTAAGCGCGAATGTTATAGGTATATCTATCGAGATTGACATCCCTGTTTGTCTTGGACTGACATTAGTCAAGCGAATACAGTTTCATTTGAGACATTACGGGTGTCCTGGGTTTGTCACCTGCATGGGCATTCATTTTGTGGGATACACACAGGTTAACGCGTCGGTGTCATGAGCTTAGACAATAGTAAATGCTTTTCATTGGTGACTTATAGGGATACTATATTTCACACTATGGTTAAAATCTTGTGGTTCATCACTATTATCAAACAAACAAACCTATGAACTCACCAACTTTATGTTGATGCTTTAGCAATGTTTTTCTCAGGTGTTAAGAGTGAAGATGTTATATGAAGTCTCATGCATTGTAGTCATTTCCAGTTTAGCTAAAGATAATTTGTTCCATTTTAAAACCATGTTGTCTTGCCGATTTATTCTTTCCCACAATGTTTAAACAATTTATTACTACCTATTGCAAATGATCAATTTTCTAAAACGTCTCATATAGAGGGCGTTCTTTATTGCCTTGTGTTGTGATATTTATGATGTCACACGCCCCCGGTTGCCATTATACTCTGATATTTTAGGGGTGTGTCAAGTACATACGACACCATCAACGCATTATAGCGCTAACACATAAAATCACATAAGCACATAATTACATATTCGTCATTTCATGATGACTTTACATTTCGGTCTAGCTTTACATAGGCACCTTATCACACTTGCTCATTATTACCCTTAGCAACAATCATGCTCACTTATTATAAAGCCTTAGCAAAATAACTATGCTCGCTGAATATGAAGCCTTAACATAAATAATCATGACATATGGGTAGGCATTACCCAAGCCGATCCAAATCACATTATACCATGCTTGCTAAATAGTTAAGCCATTCTGACAATTATCCTGACTTAATCACGGCTAAGTCCTAACCAACGATGACCACGCTTACTAACCGTCAAGCCATGATCGACAATAATGCTGACTTAATTACGGTTAAGTCCTAACCAACAATAGTCATGCTTGCGGTTTATCTTGCCACGAATGACTATAGACTTTTAGGATACCAATCCATGTTCACATAAGACCTTTTGGGTGTGCGTACCTGTCTAATTGAACTTTCACTGAGCCCTGAGAAAATATACCCATTCGCTCACATCCTAAGCCAGGGTGACATAACTAGAGCCCAAAACCCATTTAACAATCGTTAGCCCACCATACCTTTTAACTGATTACACGGTTAGTCCTTAAGGAATAACATTGTTAATCCTTAGGGATTGGTGTGTAAAGTTTTATACACGTAAAATATATATAAAATATAACCTTAAGAGTAATTAAGAAAATTACCAAATTACCCTTGATAAAATTCACTCTCAAAAATATATATAATATATTATATAATACGTATATTAAACCGGGTAAGTATGATCACCCAGGTCGTTTCCCCAATGACTAGTGAAATTGAAACCTCGTTTAAGCTTGGATTCTGATTTGAATAAGCAAATGGACAATTTGTTAATCTAAAGCAACTATTAAAATGAACAATTAAACAAATACGAAAATCAAATAAAACGCGACTATTAAGCAAGTAAACTAATTTTAATCCCTAAAAATGTAAACTAAATTTATAAACCTAAGATATGACAAAAGAAAATTTTAGAAAAAGAAATTATTATTTTTGGCTTTTTAGTTTAAAAGATATGAATTTTCTAAAATTTAAACTAATTAAAAACTATAAAATTAATAAAATTATTAATAATAAAGTCCTAAAAATTTTATAAAAAAATTACACTAAATAAAGAAAGTGTGCAGAAATTTTATGAAAATAAAAGCCCTAATTTTTACTTTCTAATTAAACTAGTTGAAATTAAACCCTAATTATTAATAAAAAAAATAAAACTAATTAAAAACTAACTTAGGGACTAATGGTGCAAAAGAGAAAAAGATTAACTGAGCTTAAGTAACTAACGGGCAAGGAATAACTAAGACACAAATAAAATTTGAAAGTTACACAAACAGTCCCTGAGGCCCAACCCGATAACAACTAAAGTCCAATGATAAGCTCAAATTTTAAAAGTGCTTATCATTAAAAACTTGAAATAGCAAAGTTGTAAAGGAAGCTAGTGGGAACAAAATTAATAAAAGCTACTTGGGCTGAAACTCACAAATAACTTTATAAGAACTTATATTTCTACAACAGACCTCAGAAAGAGGGGCTTAACCTTTGGTTTTAGAAAATAAGCTATAAAAAACTCAAAATTAGTTCAAAATGAAAAAGGAAAGAAGTTCTAATTAGCTTATGATGAGCTTAATCTATAAATGCAGAGAAAACTAAGCTAGAAGTACTTTTAAACTAATGAAATTAAGCATGGAACAAGCAAACTCAGGAAATAAGCAAGTAACTCAAATTCCAAATAAGCTAAAAACTTTTAAAAAGCTAAACTAGACTCTAAAACTTAAGAGCGCGTATTAAAACTACTTATTATTTATCTCTATATGCTATAAAATCTAGATTCATAAGCTAAATTAACAAATTAAATGTCTACTTAAGTTCCTAATGTTTTTTTATTTTATTTCAGTTTTTTTTATGACTTGAACAGCAAAATAAGCTAAGACAATAAGCTAGAAAACAAAATTTAAGACTTAAACTATATTAAGCTATAACTAATCTAAGTCCTACCTGAATTTAAGCTCCTAAATCCTAATTTACTGTCACTACCGACATAACTTGATACAAGACAGTGGGTAGGCGCCTATGAGACACAAATGCGTATCGAGGATTCTCAGAGCTAGTAACTCTGACTTACGTATGTTATGGATGCGGTGACACTTCGTATTCTCAAGCTATGTGTGGGTCACTGCAGGTGCAGGACCTCTCAGTAGCATTTCTGGCATAGAGTTATACTGTATATAAAGATGGGTAAGATCCTGGCATTAGCTGTACATCTGCTCTAAGAACAGGATTGAGGATTTTAACACTATGCAAGCAAAATCTAAGCCTTGGAAGGCTTAGATCAAAATTTGCCAAGTTAAATTTAGAGAAAGTTTCCCCTGGTGCTAAAACAAAGATAATAAGCCATAACTTTTTCAATTTCACAATCTAACTTATAAAAACTCTATGAAAACTAAACTTAAATGAAAACTCAGCTGACTTAAGTAAATTTCACAAGTCTCTTTGACTTTTTGAGGTCAAACACACTTAAACCAAACACTCCTTTATCTATTGATAGAAATTTATCAAGCCTTTGATTTTAAAAACTAGTGATTAAACCTTAACAACTAGATATCTAATAGCTTATAACTAAACTTATTAACAGTTCTAAAAACAGATTAAGCAAAATTCTAGGATTCTACACTAATTTTAACTAATATTTTGGGTTTTATGGATTTTTATACAGAAATATGAAACTAATGACTAATACCTATTTAAAGCAAAAACAAGATGAAGACATAAAACGCATAAGCACTAGTAAATAGAAATAGCACAATAAAAGCAACTAAATTAAAGCAACCTAAGCAGATCTATTCTAATAACAATATAACAATTGATTATAATAAAATTAAAGCCAAAATGAATTTTAAAAGGAAACTTACTTTATGCATCAGCTAAACAGAAGCTAGCTCAATTTGAGCATAATCTACAGCTCTGGCTTATTTAGAATAAGCCAGTATTGGTCCATGAGAGCCCTTCCCTTATTGGCTCTCCTTCCAAAAAGCTCATAAATCCAAAATGCAAAGGAATTGAGTACTTAAGTTTTTTTTTTTAGGAATTAAAGTAGGTTAAGATCTGAATTAAACTCTCTTATAAGCTTATAGACTTATAAGAGCTTTTGAGTAGCTTATGGTAGCTTTTAAGCAAGAGTAAAGAAAATAAGGTTTAAATAAAAACTTGTAAGTAATTGAGACAGATTATTTAAAAGCAAAACATTAATTTCATTAACTAGAAAACTTGATTACATGATTTAAAAAGAAATTACATAAAATTTTAAGCTAAAATTATTAAGCTACTCCTTGATTACATTCCTTGTGTGTGAAGGTGAGGCTCTATTTATAGCCAGTCATGGATCCTTCTAGCCCCTTGCCTTGCTGTCAACGCCTCCTTTCAATCATCACCAACAGTAGGACGATTAAAACCAATCATAGGAGACTTAGGATGTGGCCGTTAGATCATTTCTGGGATCTACACGGATTGCCAGGCTGGCAATCCTTGATGCTGACCCTTGTTTTACTTCTCGGAACTTTTAGTATAAAATTCATATCACTCTTTGCTTTCTCCTCATACTGCGCGTGATGGCGAGAGTGCATAAATTTTGGCTAAACAAAATGAAAAACCCCTTGATATTACAATTTTGACCCTGGGTTTTGTGCTAGAGGATCTCTGAATACCATAATTACCACCCATCAATTATGAAAAGCCCTTTGTTTTACCCACTAGGTGGAATGGGGAAGATGATCTACAGTAAATTGTGTTCGCGCCCTTTTTTAGACAGTTAAACTGTTATAGTTTGAGGGTTTTGCACACTTGGTCCTTCTCTTTCTTTCCTCTCTTTTTAGTTATAAAACAGTTTGGGAATTTACAATTTTGGCCCTTGTGTTTTATAAGTAAAGGAAATGGGCCTTTGGAGTTGACTTTTATTGACTCAATGTTTGATTGGGGCTTGACTTTTCTGGCTTCGGCTTTGATCCTTTGGCTTCTTTTTGAACTCTTCTAATTCCCGTGTCCGTGCTTGCCCGTTTTTGACTATTTTCATGTGATTTTTGATATATCCGTACCTGCACACACAAAACACAAATACAAGCATATTTTATGGCCAATTTGGTCTTTTTTGGTTTAATTGGGCTAATGAATCATAAATGGATATTGTGTATTCGACACTAATCAAACATTCCTCAAACTAAACGATTGTGTGACCTCACTGCAAATACACATGCCTTTATAACCAATACCTTGAAATTCCCCAAACTAAAACTTTTGAAAAGTAGCAAAAATTTTTTGTTTGATGAGAGATCTCTATATCTATATCACAAGGTTAGAGAGCGAGCGCGCGCGCGCGTACCCGCTTTCCTTCCCATTTTTAAAGATTTTTTTAATCATTTTTCTGATAAATAAATTAACTAACTACAACTTAATTTTGTGACATTTATGTAGTTTTTCATTACCTCATTGTAACTTTAGGATCATAAACAAACACACACACAATTACAGTGTCTAAAAGATTAACTTCATCATCCCTTGATTTTTCACTTTTCCCATGCTAAGCATAAAAACGAAGATCATTGTTTAATATACAAGTCTGACACTAACACTACTCATAAATAGCTGAATTGTGTACTCACTTTTCCTCCCGCAAATCCTCTTACTTTCTAGCTCATGATTTTTACTTAAGTCATATACCCGTAGGCTCTTTAAGAACCTTGTTTCGATACTTAATAATTCCAAAAATTTTTAAAATCCCCCCGTACAAAAAATGGTAAGAATGCCATATATAGCTCCTACCCTTTTTCAAAAGATCAAATGTTATCAAAGATTATAGTCCACTTCGAGGCAACAAAATTTTGGCTTTTATTTAAGGCCTACATTTAAAACCAAGCTCCATTCATGCCATATACCCTACAGCTCTGTAAGACATGAATGAACCAATCTATTTGCACCATATACCCTTAGGCTCTTTAAGGCACAACGTAAGACCAAAAATTTAAGCAAAACATTATAAACCTCAGTCCTTAGAAGGCTACAACATCGCCACTGCCATCTGACAAGATTTACAAACATATTTTTGGACTTCGGTAACTTCCTCGTCCTTTTAGAAGGCCTGTACATGGTTTGTGAGCCGGCAATATACAGCAAACTTTTATCATCTCGATTATTATTGAATTCTACTTACCCCAAAAAACCCTAATGCTCTTTAATGAATAACAATAAATATTTCTATATATGATACATAATTATGCCAAATTAAGTATTCCTGATGTGTACTCATCGTAATTCACAAAGGAACTAAAGAAAACTTCTATTAGCGTAATTAATACCAAAAAACCATACAAACCTCTATTTATTAAACATTTATTATAATGGTGAAACGCAAAGCTAAAGGAGAAAAACCACACTAACACTGTATGAGCTTGAAAGAAAACCAACTATTCTTTTAATGTCATGACTTATAAATAACACTATCATTTCTTATTCTTCACAAAAGAAATTTGCAAATACTTAGCCTATATAAAATCCAACTCGCATATTTAAAATCTACTTTTGCATTAGCACACGTTCTTCATTACAAAAATCAATTAAGCATGTTTAAAATCTATGTGAGACAAGCCAAACTACCATCATTAATTTGTTAAGGGATAAAGTTTAAAACATTATTACCACTAAAGATCGGGGCAAAATACTTCTTATTCTTACCAAAGAAAACCTACATTTTTGTCTTGAAACAATTTTTTTATATTTTTCTTTTAGAAAAGCTAAAAATTTTTAAAATTTTTTTTTCTATTTTGTGGGAAAACCGGGTACGTAAAACAAAACAATAAGCAAACAAACATCAAATCGATAGATCCCTTCCCACACTAAAACGAAAGACATTGTCCTACAATATTAAAGTCGAAGTCTCCCCTAAAAACGAAAATCAAAGCCGTTATGAGCTATGCAAAGATTAAACGTTAATCGAATTAAGATAAAAGAGATAAAGATCTCCCCAAACTAATTTCTCACAAAGTGAGAGAAGCTCGAGTAGAATGGTACAAAATCAAAACCGACATGAGAGGCTTCAAGAATTTGATTGGGTCGTATCCACAAAAAACATAAAAACAAGCAACAAACAACCGAGAAATCGTAAAGAGTACAAGCCTCTCTGCCAACACAACACATTAGATTAAGAAAATAGAAAGAAAAAAGATGAAAGCATGGGGTGAACTCCCAGCAAAGGCGTTGTTTTTTATCACCGAGTGCAAGCTCGACTCGAATCCCCTAAATTAGTAGTGCTTAAGACGGCGAAGTATGACTATAATAAAATATAACCAACTGTCATGAGACACTTGGCAGGTGCCAAAGGGTAAACTTCATTCAGTGATTGTGAAAGGTCCGGACCCATCGGGACTGTGAGCTTTCCAGAGAAAATCTTTAATCGGGAGTTGAAAAGAGAAGGACTTTATCACCAATATATGAAGATTCGTTTCTTTATCTTGGAATCGTTGTAGTTTCTTTTGTCCTTCCCTTGTAGATTAGCAAATTCTCATAAAGCTATGCCACACTTGCTGTGTGAGGCAGTTAGGGGGGGGGGGGGGGGGGAGGGGGGGTTCTCTATATCTCGCGATGCGCGTGCCAGAATATTATCTCGCGAGTGATCATCCTCACCTCGTTCTTTAAATCGAAGTTGCATTCTTGAGAGCCCAATACGCTTTGTGTTCTATCTCGACTGTGTACGTACCAAACGCTTTTTTCCATAGACTAACTTGTACGGTAGTACATCCAAATGGATTATGTAAGGCGGTTTTCACAAAGCGCCATGCACTGGGGGACGATCTATCTCATATCATCGGGGGGGTCGGACATACTAAGACTTAGATACGGGGATGAGTGTGTATCTACACAGCGCGGAGTGATCGGAGACAGAGCTCTAACCGAAGCGCTGATGGAGTGCGTGTCGAGGGGGAGGTGACCATAATCTATATACTCTAATAGATATATAGGAGGTGTGGGGATATTGAGTGGCGATATATATCATACAGGTGAGAGATAGTATATTCACTGGTGGGTGTACAATATTAGGAGTGTGGGATCTGGTATTTGATAGGGGCGAGATATGTTGGAGTATTGGGGGGAATATGAGATGAGAGTGAGGGGTTATTATGATGTGTGTATTGTCTGAGAGATCATCTCTCTTGAGGTTGTTAGGGGTGGGGAGTTGTGGGTTATATGTTTTAGAAATATTAGTAATTATATATTGTAAATATTTGTGGGGTGGGGTGTGGTGTGAGAGAGTGAGTGTGAGTGGATTGTTTTTGTGGTTTTGAGAGAGATCTGATTTCTGTGAGGTGTAGTGGGGTGAGTGATGAGTAGAGAGGGTTGTGATTTGTTATCAAAAGTAATATTTTATGTAATACTTTTTGAGTGGAGTGTCTATGTTGTGGGTGGGTGAGTGGGGTGGGTACTATTATAGATAGTGAGTTGTGTGTCTGAAGTGGTGAGACACAGAGGGTTCTTCAGGGGTGATCTGTGTATATAACATAGAGGGAGTGTGGAAGTGAGAGAGAGTGACAAGGAGGGAGATATGTGTGTGGTGAGATACTCAGTGTTTTTATTATAATGTAAATATATATATGGGGTCTTGTGTGGGGTGGAGGTGTTTGTGGTTAGGTATATTAGTGTTGTGTGTGAGAGTTATTTGTAGTGTGTGGAGGTGTGAGTGGTGTGTGGGATGGAGGGGGTGTCTGGTTAGAAGAGTTTATTTTAATTACATGTGATATTTTTATGAGAAGGTGGTGGGGGGGTAGATGTATATATATTATATTATGTAGTTTATGGTATGTGGGGGGGACAGGTGGGGGGGTGTGGTGGTGGGGGGGGGGTTGGGGGGGGGTGGGTGGTACAAGTGTGAGTGCGGTGTCGCGAGCGAATATACATATTCAGCATCTGTCTATATCATCACACACTGATCTATGATACACTTCTCTCTACACACATCTGAACAAATCTAGACACACACGCGTAGAGAGCATCGAGACAGAGAGCGTGTGTCTTGTGCCTCGTGGAGAGATTTTGTGCACAGATAATTTAAAGTAGGAGTCTATATACTCATAACACTACAATCTGCACACTGAATATAGGTATAACACAAACGTGATAGCATCACAAGTACAACACACATCAATATAACATGCAGTGGGCGGTGTGTGCGTTGAGAGAGGGAGAGGGTGAGGCATGATACAGAGGGGTGAGTGGCGTGGAGCAGAGCGAGAGTATATTGTGGCAGTGGTATCTATAGGCTTGATCTGCTATGAGGGCGTCACACAGATACTGCAACACACATTGGAAGTGGAGAGAGCAAGATGCATTCTAACACATTGTGAGGTGAGAGATGTGGCGGTCTCTAATATGAAATATATGGGTAGGGGGGAGGACACAATTCTATATCTGTAGAGACACTAGTGTGAGTTATTTGACTGAATTTTTGTTTTGTGATATAGTGTGTGATAGATTTGGAAGATGATATATAGGGTTTCTGAGTCTTGTTAAACTTAGAGATCTTAAATATATGATCTATCATACAGCGCTGTATCTGTATAATGAGGTTGATATACACTCTATTAGACACACACAGGAGGTGAAATGATTTTAAGGTGATTTTAGTTTGAAGATTTATTGGAAGGAGGTTAATGTTTTGAGAGAGATTATTATTAATAGTTGTTATATTTTTTTATTTTTTGTTTAAATATAATTATTATTAAAAAAATAAAGAAATAATATATAGATTGTAATTTAAAAAGCATTGTTTTTAAGACATAAGATCTTCTAGAAAAGGAATGATTCGATAAAGCAAAAGTTATGTTATTTCTAAGCTCCCTCATCCACGACCGTCAAAGGAAATTCGAAGTTTCTCGGGCATCCAATTCCTATCGAAATTTATCAAAGACTTTTCAAAAACCTCTCGACCCATGACCCATCTCTTAGAGAAGAACATCTTTCTCCTTTCATTTTTTCAGAGATGCATTCTAGCCTTTCAAACATTGAAAAAACTCACACGAAGCGAGCTCTCATCTATCTTGAGAACAATATATTACATGCAGTCGGAGTATACTCTGAGTTCATGGATTATCAATCTACGGTCCTAGGGCAGAGAATTGAAACATTTTCGACCAATCATTACGCAGTAAACCAACTGAAGCAAATCAAATACACAACAACCGAAAAAGAAATGCTTGCAGTTGTTTACGCGTTTGAGAAGTTTCGATCATATCTAATCATGAACAAGAGTATTGTTTATACAGACCATTCCGCATTGAAATACCTTTTCAACAGAAAAGACGCTAAAGCACGATTGTTACGATGGGTCTTACTTCTTCAGGAATTTGATTTTAAAGTTATCGATACTAAAGGTGCTGAAAATTATGCAGCCGATCACCTCTCTCGTCTCAAAAACCCTTACGAGAATGTTTTTGATCCAAAAGAGATTACCGAGACTTTTTTCTTTAGAGACTTTAAACGTGTTAACTTCTAAAGACCAAAGTATCCCGTGGTTCGCCGACTTTGCTAACTACCACGCGGGGAAATTCATTAAAAAAGGAATGTCTACTCAAGAGAAAAACAAGTTCTTTAAAGATGTAAAACATTATTTCTGGGATGACCCTTTTCTTTTCAAGACTTGTGCGGATCAAATAATCCGAAGGTGTGTAGATGGCAAAGAAGCTTTCGAAATTCTCAAAGCTTGTCACAGTGACGCCAGGCCTGGGGACACTACGATGCCAACTTTAACGCCAAGAGGTTTTTGATGCCGGTTATTGTATTGGCCTACGATTTATAAGGATGCATACGAATTGATCAAGTCTTGTGATGCATGTCAAAGACAAGGCAAAATCTCTCAACGTGATGAGATGCCTCAAAATGTAATCTAAGTTTGTGAAATTTTCGATGTTTGGGGTATCAATTTTATGGGGAGACCTTTTCCATCGTTCTAGGGGGACACAAATATATTCAAGTACCGTCGATTTTATCTTTTTCTAAATGGGTGAAGCAAAAAGCGCTCCCCACCAACGATGCTAGAGTAGTTGTTAAGTTCTTAAAATCCCTTTTCTCCCGATTCGGTGCTCCTAGAGCTATCATAAGCGATCGTGGGACCCATTTCTGTAATGACAAATTTGATAAAGTCATGTCAAAATATGGTGTCACCCATCGTCTTTCGACTCCTTACCACCCTCAAACGAGTGGTCAAGTTGAAGTCACGAATCGAGGTCTCAAAAGAATTTTAGAGAGGACGGTAGGAGAAAACCGTACCTCAGGTCCGACAAACTAGATGATGAAATTATGGCTTTTAGAACCGCTTACAAAACTCCATTGGATGTTACTGCCGTACAAGTTTACGTCTATGGAAAAGCGTGTCACTTACCAGTCGAGATAGAACACAAAGCGTATTGGGCTCTCAAGCATGCCAACTTCGATTTAAAGACCGCGGGAGATCATCGAAAGCTTCAGCTTAATGAACTTAGCGAACTTCGTGATCTAGCTTATGAGAATTTGCTAATCTACAAGGAGAAGACAAAGGAAACTACCACGATTCCAAGATAAAAGAACCTGCTCGAGCGTCACACACAATCTATGCACAACAAAGAGCGCAGAGCTATCAAATTCATCTCCAGACAATCTACGACTTCTACTCTGCACTGGAATCCTCCTTCACTACACAACTTGCTACGGACCTCTCGACATCACGACGCTGCGTGAGAGAGAGCGACACTTGAGAGTGCGAGCGGCGCGAAAGGTGAGTGAGCTCCAAGCCTCGATGATCTGTAATTCAGTCTACACACACACACTCACAAGCACTACACATTTCTGGACAGGTCGGTCATGCGGAAACTCTAGCGAGAGATCTCTCTACACTACACATATCACTGAATCGGAGGTGTCGACAAAACGATCACGCGATACGCTGATGATGAGGTGGACAAGGGATTGGTGCGTGTAGTGACAATTCTAGGGGTATTGTAGGTAGCATACACGGCACATCAAGAGGTTGGTGAGTGTGTTGATGAGATGATGAGTGTGTGGTTGAATCAGACACATATGGTACACATAGCGCGGTGCAGATGTCACACAAAATATGACACATCTGTCTCCACACAGAATATCAGCACCAACAACTGTGATTAAAAGATACACATACACATTATAAAAAGACGAGTGGGAGAGTGTGTGGATTCTATATGACAACAATTATTATGATATAGTATGAAATCAGTAGAGTCTTATAATAGGACTTATAATAAAACACAAACATGATATTAGACGTAGAACATCACAGATATACAAAATATCACCATGACATAGATACGGGAGTGAGAGTGACACATCAGAGAGTTATCTGTAGAGGGGAGTGCGAGAGATGTGAGAAGGAGGTCGTATCGCGCGGGATCACATGTGTGATCTGGAGAGGAGTGTGTGGAGAATGATGATGTAGAGTTTTTTGATGTGTTTTGTGGGTTTGTGTGTGAGTATGCTATTTTGAGGTGAAGGTGTGAGTTATTTATGTGGTTGATAAGTGTTATATATCAAATTTAAATTATTAATAGGTTGAATATAGAGATCTGTTTATGTGTGGGGGGTGTTGTGGGGGTTGGATTTTGAGGGGTCGTATGTTGGGAGTGTTGTGTTAGTATAGATGTGGTGGTGTTATTATTATAGTGTGGTTACTGAGATTTTTTAGAGGGGAGGGTGGGGGGGGGTGGGGGGGGGGGTGGGTGGGTAGGGTGTTTTTGGGGGGTTGTGTTTGGGTTGTTTGGAGGTTATAGGTGGTATGTTGTTTGTTGGGTTGGGGGGGGGTTGTTTAGTTGTTTGGGAGGGTGGACGGGTTCATTTGTATATCATTGTAGTTGGGATTTTTTAGTTAATTGATTTTTTAGTGGATGTTGGATGGTTTTAAGTTGGTATATTAAGTTGTATTCTATAAATCCAGACTGATGAAATTTGCTGTATCTTCCGGCTCACAACCAGATGTTACACCTGCTAAAAGGTCGAGGAAACCGAAGTCAAAATATATGTTTTTGCTACATCTTGTCGGAGGCGTGGCCCGATGTTGTAGCCTTTAAAGGACTGAGGTTTTAATAAGTGCTAATTTTTGTCTTACTTTGTGCCTTAAGAGCCTAAGGGTATATGTGCAAATAAGATTGGTTCATATTCATGTCTTACATAGCCTTAGGGTATATGAATCTATAATGGTGCCTGTTTAAGTAGCTAATAAAAGCCAAATTTTGGTTGCCTCGATGTGGGACATTAATCTTGATAACATTATGATCCATTTGAAAAGGCTAGGAGCTAATATTGCATTTCTTACCATTACGCTTTATTTTTGGAATTAATAAGTAACGAAACAAGTCATAAAGAGCCTACGGGTAATATGACTTAAGTAAAAATCTTGAGATACAAAGTAGATTTGCGGGAGGAAAAGTGAGTACACAATTAGTATTTATGATTATTGTTAGTGTCATGACTTGTAATTAAACAATGAACATGTATCTTATTCTTAGCAATGGGAAAGTGAAAATCAGATGATTGACAAGTTTATCTTTTAGACACATAACTGACTTTTTGTTCTAATTATCCGAAAAGTTACCAATGAGGTAATGAAAACACTACAAAATGTCAACACAAATAAGTTGGTAGTTAGGTAATTATTATCAAGAAAAATGATAAAAAAATCTTAGAAATGGGAAAACGGTGTTTTTATAACTTGTGATCTCTTATCACACTCAAACAAAAATCTTGCTACTTGTTCAAAGTTTTAGTTTTGGGGAATTATCAAGGTAATTTGTTATAAGGCATAGTGATAGATGCGTGAGGACACACAAACGTATTAGGTTTGATGAATTTTGAAAAGTGAAGAATACCACATACCATTTATGCTTCTAAATAGCCCAATTAAACCAAAACGAGACCAAAAAATGGCAAAAAAAATGCTTGTATTTGTTTTTGTGTGTGCAGTACGGATAATTCATAAAATCCCACATGAAAAACTAAGTCAACACAAAAGGACAAATCCTCAAAATATTTCACTTTGATCCCTCAACTCTCACAAAAGTCCAAAAATGTCCCCTCCTCCCTTATCGGGCCTAGGAAAGCTTATTGGGCCTGAAAAACCCTTGAATAGCCTTACCCGGATCCTAAAGACCAAAACAAAGCCCACTTCTCTTTTTATAACAACTTCATGGACCAGTTTTGCAATCTCTAAAACTCTCTTTATAACTAAAAAGAGTAAAAAGAAAGAGAGGGACTCAAATTGCCAACATCCCAAACTTCAAACTGAATTAACTATTAAAAAGAAAATGCGCCAAAGTCTTTTACTATTTATCGTCTCTTTCACATTTAACCATGGTGAAAACGATAGGGCAAATGCAAATTAAGGGTTCTATTGGTCAATTCAAGGGTTCTACAATGAAATGGCAAGGACAAAGTTGTCATATCAAAGGCTCTCATTAGCTAGCCTTCAAGCAAAGCCACGTGGAAGATTAAGAAGCACAAGGAATTGATGATTTTGCACTACAATCACTCAGTGAACAAGCACAAGAGCAATCACACGGATTGCCACGCTGGCAATCCGTGTGATCCCAAGACTTGATCCAACGGTTGACATCAATTCCCCAATGATTGATTAAATGAATGGCAGAGATTGGCAGCAGCTTCTAACTAATTTTGGACCTAGAAGGTTCCTTGGAATGCTATAAAAGAGGCCCTCACCTCACACACACGGGGAGTGAGATTTTTAGTAGCTTTTAGCTTAGTTTAAATTTTAGCTTAATGTAATTTTAATTAAATGTTTTGTAACTTCCTTTTTAAAGTAATGTAATCAGCTTATTAGTTAATGAAATTCAGCTTTTAAAATTATCATAAACTTTCTATTTTGCTCCCATTTGTTTTTACTCAATTGTTAAGCTAAAATCAGTAAACTCATATTAGCTTATTCAAGTCTATAAGCTTGGATTCAAGTCTTAATTCAGTCCTATTCATACCTAAATATCTAAAATCAGTTTTAAATTTACTTTACCTTAACTTTTGGATTACAAGATTTATGGAAGGGGAGTCAATTGTGGAAGGACTCCCAAGGACTTATACCCTAGCTTATTAATAAGCTAGGGAGCTTGTAGCTGCCTTAATTGGTACCTCTTGTTTAGCTAGAGGTGAATTGTAAGTTTTCTTTTAATGTCTTGCTTTTAATATTAGTTTTATAGCTTTCTAAAACTTAGATCTGCTTATTTGCTTATTGAATTTGCTTATTAATGCTTATTTTAGTATAATTTAGCTTAATAACCATAGTAGCTTATCTATTTTTGATTAAAATAGTTTAGATCATAGTTTTTCATTAATTTGCCTTAAAACCTCTAAAAAACCAAAAATATTAAGCATCAATGGGAGATCTTGGATTGTTGCTTATCTAGTTGATTAATCATGATTGTTAAGATAGTTTTAAGCTATTTGATATCTGGTTATTAAGTTTGATGCATTAGATTAGTATTTTATAAGCTTAATTTGAATATGTCACTTTTTAAGGGGTGTTTGGTTTAGTGTACTTTGACCTCAAAAAGTCAAAGAGACTTGTGCAATTTACTTGAGTCATCTGAGTTTTCAATTAAGTTTAGTTTTCATAGAGTTTTTATAAGATAGATTGTGAAATTGAAAAAGTTATGGCTTATTATCTTTGTTCTAGCACCAGGGTACATTTTCCTTAAAATTTCACTTGTGAAATTTAGATCTAGGCCCTCCAAGGGTTAGATCCTGCTTGCATCTTGTTTATACACTCTAGTTGAGTGTGTTTAAGTGCAGGTTTTCCTTTAGGAAACCTGCACTTGTGAGTTGCACTAGTGCAGCTTACACCAGTACAAACTAGAAGTGCACCAGTACTAACTATAAAGTTAGTACTGCTGTCACAAGTTTGTACTGCTACCTTTAGTTAAGTTTTTAGTTAAGTCAAATTAGGATTTAGGAGCTTAAATTCAGGTAGGACTTAGATTAGTTATAGCTTAATATAGTTTAAGTCTTAAATTTTGTTTTCTAGCTTATTGTCTTAGCTTATTTTGCTGTCAAAAGTCATAAAAAAGCCTGAAAACATCAAAAACAGTAGGAACTTAAGTAGAATTTTAATTTGTTAATTTAGCTAATGAATCTAGATTTTACAGCCTATATAGATGAATCATAAGTAGTTTAATAAGTTCTTTAAGTTTTAGAGTCTAGTTTAGCTTTTTAAAAAGTTTTTAGCTTATTTGGAATTTGAGTTACTTGCTTATTTCCTGAGTTTGCTTGTTTCATGCTTGATTTCATTAGTTTAAAAGTACTTCTAGCTTAGTTTTCTTTGCATTTATAGATTAAGCCCATCATAAGCTAATTAGAATTTTTTTCCTTTTTCATTTTGAACTAATTTTGAGTTTTTTATAGCTTATTTTCTAAAACCAAAGGTTAAGCCCCTCTTTCTGAGGTCAGCTTAAAAATAAGCTCTTATTGAGCTTATTTGTGAGTTTCAGCCCAAGTAGCTTTTATAAACTTTATTCCCACTAGCTTCCTTTACAACTTTGCTCTTTCAAGTTTTTAGTGATAAGCACTTTTAAAATTTGAGCTTATCATTGGACTTTAGTTGTTATCGGGTTGGGCCTCAGGGACTGTTTGTGTAACTTTCAAATTTTATTTGTGTCTTAGTTAGTCCTTGCCCGTTAGTTACTTAAGCTCAGTTAATCTTTTTCTCTTTTGCACCGTTAGTCCCTAAGTTAGTTTTTAATTAGTTTTATATTTTTAATTAATAATTAGGGTTTAATTTCAATTAGTTTAATTAGACTTTAATTAGAAAGTAAAAATTAGGGCTTTTATTTTTAGAAAATTTCTGCACACTTTCTTTATCTAGTGTAATTTTTATAAAATTTTTAGGACTTTATTTTTAATAGTTTTATTATTTTTATAGTTTTTCTTATTAGCTTAAATTTAAGAAAAAAAATTATATCTTTTAATCTAAAAAGCCAAAAATAATAATTTCTTTTTCTAAAATTTTCTTTTGTCCTATCTTAGGTTTAGAATTTTAGTTTACATTTTTAGGGTTAAAATTTAGTTTACTTGCTTAAAAGTCGCGTTTTATTTGATTTTCGTATTTGTTTAATTGTTTAATTGTTTTTAATTGTCCATTTTAATTGTTGCTTTAGATTAACAAATCATCCATTTGCTTATTCAAATCAGAATCCAAGCTTAAACGAGGTTTCAATTTCACTAGTCATTGGGAATAACGACCCGGGTGATCATATTTACCCGGTTTAATATACGTATTATATATTATATTATATATATTTTTGAGAGTGAATTTTATCAAGGGTAACTTGGTAATTTTCTTAATTACTCTTAAGGTTATATTAGTATAAATATTTTATAGTATATAAAACTGCTATCAAGTTTTTGGCGCCGTTGCCGGGGACTAGTGTTTAAGATTCCTCCGTTTTGTGTTTGTTGATTTGGTTTGAAGATCCTTTCATCCTCGAAAGTTTCATTTTTGTTTTATAATTCAAAAATCCAAAAAAAATCATAAAATATAAAAAGTAAAAAATATTTTCCTTTTCTTTTTAGTATAAGTAAAAGATAAAAAAATAGAAAAATCAAAAATATAAAAAAAAAAAAGACTCGGTCACCCCGTGTATTTTATTGTTTATTATAGCTCGTAGTTTAATAGTTAATTAGTTCGTTTTTCAGGTATTAAGTCGGGTACGTATACGGTATATGGTAAGTACTATTTATGCTCTTCACTACTTTGGAAGAGGCAAGCTAGTCATTTCTTTTCATTTCATAGAAACACTTTTTCTCTCTCTAGAAAACTCTCTCAAGTGTTTCTCTCTCTAGAAACTAGCCAAATCCAAGAATCGACCCCGTGTTATGATATAGGATATACCACATTTAGTTTAATAAAAATCTAAGTTTTATTGTCAAATTTTGTTTTTAATATTAATGCAATCTATGTTTTAAAAAGTATGTTTTAAGCTCTCATAGTCTGTTTTACTACTTATTTCAGCTGCTAACTTAAGCATTATAAGTTTTCCCCATAACTTATAAAGTTTAAATCATATTTACCAAAAATCATAAAAAAATACATGAAGAACTCTGGAGCATGGTGTATTATGGATGGCCATGGGTTAGAACCTCATGGGAGGTGTTAGGATAATGGTTTGGTGGTGTTTTATTCAATCTTAAAGCTAAAGGACCCTTGTAAGTTCCTTTTTCAGTTTTGCTTAATTTTAAGCTCTTGCTTATTGACTGCTGTTTGGTGCTTATTTATTGCTTATATCTGCTTATCTATGCTTATTAATGATGTTTTTAGTTTATATTGCTTAGTTGTAGTTTAAAAATCATTTGTTTGAAGTTTTCCTTAAGATCTGTCATTTTAGCTTAAAAAGTAGCATAATCTGTTCTAGCTTATTCTAGTACTTATTAGTTGTTAAAATCTGCTTATTACCACTTATTAGACTTGTTAATCATCTGGTATTAGGAAAATTGAGTTTAAATCAGTTTTAATCAAGTTAAAATGTTGAAATCAGTTTTAAAAGGGGTGTTTGGTTTAACTAAGTTTGTGGGTCAAAAATGGTTCAGACTATTGGGTCAACTTAGTTTAGCCTAAATTAGTTATAAACTTTAGTTTTTCAAAAGGTCTTAAGTGTTAAAATTTAGTTTTAAGAGTTTTAGAAACCACTATTTGAATCTGTTGATTTTTGCCTTGTCATTAAGCTTATTTGAATAGATTTTCATAAGTAGCTTTTGTGTGTTGTTTTTATGCATGTTCAAGTGTCAAGATGCACTAGAATAGGTTTAGTATAGGTCTGCAAGTTTGGTTTGGGTCTTGTCAAATTCTGTCAAAATTTGCTAAGTATCTTTTTAAATCCAAAACTGCTTTTTCAATTGCTTATTGTGGCTTATTCTTAATTTCAAAATGATTTTTGAATGTTGCTACTTGTTCTTTGAAGTCCAATTTTGATCTGTTTTGAGGTCTTACAGCCATAAGGATCCATTAAAGGGCTTAAAATTAAGCCCAAAAGTGCCCCTATAGGCTGTCTGGCTAGCAGTTTTAGTACATTTTGCTTATTTGCTTTTCTGTGCTTATTTGCTTGTTTCCTTTGCTTATTTTTGTTTAGATTTGCTTATTAGGTGTAGGTGCTTATCTGTCTTAGCTTATTTAGTAGTTGCCTTAGCTTATTTAGTTTTTAAAAGCTAAAAAAATTGCTTTATATAACCTAGTGTAAAAAAGGCTTAAACTGTGAACTAAAAGTGCTTATTCCTGTGCTTATTTGTGGTTTACATAAAAAGTGTCTTTGTTAAATTTTGTTGACTTGGCTTATTTTATAAGTTTCAAAAAGAAAAATAAAAAAAATGTTTTCAAAAAAAGGAGAGGCATGGGGGTCGAACCCATGACCTCCCCCTTTCCAAACCAAAGCCTCACACACACACTCTGCTACCATCAACACCAGATAGGGCCATCTGCCATACTTTGCACAATTTATTTCTTATACTCATTTTGAGCCCATTTGCATTTTTAACTTCGTAGCTTATTTTAGGCTTATTCGAGCTTATTTGATAAGCTGGGTTAACCAGCTTATTTTTCCTAGAATCTGTTCATCATTTAGGACTTTTGTGTAATTTTTTAGATTTTTCCAACTTTATTTGTTATTTTTTATTAATTTTCGTAGTTGAAAATTTTAAAAAGTCATTTAAAAATAGTAAATTAATTCAGAAAAATACAAAAAAATAGTTTTTAGTTTTAGAATTAATATTTTGAGGTTTACAAAAGTTAAAATCATTTTTATCATTTTTAGATTTTAAATTTCATTTTTAGCTTTTTAATTTAATTTTAGAAATTAGTTTTTAATTATAAAAAGTAGTTAAAAATATTTTTCTAAGTTCTTATCATGTTTTAGACTTTTCTAAAGTAGAAAATCATTTTTTGAAATTTTTAGGTATTAATTTGTCATTTTCTAGGATTTTAAATTGATTAAATAGGTTTTTAATTCATTAAAAAGTCAAAAAAATATAATTCCTTTTTAGAAAATTTTCTTTTATCATTTTAGAGGTTTAGAAACTAAGTTTGCATTTTTAGGGTATATTTTTGATATAGTTGATAATTTAGTGCCTTTTTAGGATTCCTGTACTTGATTTTGTGCTTATTTGTTAAATTAGAATGTCTAATATGTTTTTCCCGTAGTCTTAGGAATCATAATCAAATCCAAATCAATTTCCTCGTATAATTGTGATCATAGTAAAATAGGTTGATGAAAATTCTTGGGTTGTTATAAAAACCAAGAAGATTATCAAATTTAGACTTGGTCGCCATGCTCATAGTTTGACTTTGCTAGAAATTGCTCGTAGATTAGGATAATATCATGATAAGGAACTTGATAAGGAAGGTTTTGATGTATATTTTCAAGGAGGTTTGCATAGTGATGAGCATTTTAATGCTCAAGAGTATTGGTTAAGCATTAGTCGAGAGGAGAACTTGAGTTTATCTAGGAGTCATGCCTCTACTATTAGGAACCCAGTTTTGCGGGTGTTGTACAAGATGATCACTTATGGCTTGTGTTAGAGGTCAACTGGGTATGACAAAGTACAAAAAAATGATTTGTTGCTATTGAGTATGTTTAATGATAGACACCAAAATGGGTACGCGAATGTTGCTTGATTGATTGCAAGGTGGATGAAGAGAAAAAGAGCTGGTACTCAGAGAGAGAGTTTGATTTGATGCGGGCAGTTTATCACGAAGCTTGCTAGGAAGGCAAGGGTGTTGAGTGATGAGGTGCTAAGGAGTTTGAGTGCTTCAATTTACTGTAGAGATTTGGATACTACTACGCTAAGAGAGTTGATCGAATTTGAGGGTAGACTGATTCCTGAAGTTCCACAACCGGATATACCTAGAGTTGCTATCTCAAGAGCCTAGAGAGCAACGATACAAGACTTGTACGAGAGGATGGGTAGTATGGAGATACGCTAGGGACCAATAGAGAGGATGGCTTATAGGCAGTCGTATCAGTGGGATATGTATGCTAGAGTATTCGAGCACATGGCTGCGGTTTACAATGTTCCACTACAGGGAGCTTACAACCCACCTGGATATGCTCAACCGCAGTATGATCAGTACTATCAGCAGTACCCACCGCAACAACAACAGTAGCAGCATGATGATGACTAGTGTCGAGATGACACTAGTTGGTTGTGTGACCGCACGTTTTGGGTCACGTATGTTTTTAAAACAACTTCCTTAAAAACAATATTATTATTACTACTATGGTCTGTAAAATGCCTTTGTTGGCTTTCAAAACAATATTATCTTACTTTGCTACTATTAAATAATTAGGAATATTATTATTTATTTGTGTTATGCAGTATTTATATTTGTAACAGGAAAAAAAGGGCGTATGACGAAATGACGCGAAGCGGAGATTCAAGAAATCCATCATATATAAGGAAGTATTATTTCACTTTTCCCATTTTACCTTTCTCTATAATATATCACATTTGGGACAATGCTCATATTAAGTATGGGGGAGATAAACTAGAAAAGTAAAGCATTTATCTTAAAAGATTTTGTAAAAAATGAGAATTTTTGAAGATAATAATAATTTTAGGGATCACATACAAGCAATCTAACTCTGGATTGATGACATTACTAGAATATTTATACCACCCAGAAAAATTGTGAGAATTAGATCTTAAGAATTCGAGTATCCATCTTTGATACCTAAAATGATTTTTATCTTTAGCTTTCTCGAGTTAAGGTTTGAATGCAATTGCAAGTATCTCATCCGTCGTTACGGCTGTGTATTTGTAGTTTGTCGCCTTTTCTGGAGCATTGGTATCGATTTAAAATTATATGAGTGTGCCGGTGATTTGTTAATTGAAGAACTTGTGCCTGAAATCTTTACGAGGCCGCAGTAGGAACACGTTCGCGTGTTATAAACATTTTACTGATTAAGAGGTGATAAAAATTATAAATATAAGTATACAATAATTTTGTTCAAAAAGCTTTTTTTTTTTATTTTTTTTTTTTTTTTTTTTTTTTTTTTTTTTTTTTTTTTTTTTAATTTATTTTTTTTTTTTTTTTTTTTTTTTTTTTTTTTTTTTTTTTTTTTTTTTTTTTTTTTTTTTTTTTTTATTTTTTTTATTTTTTTTTTTTTTTTTTTTTTTTTTTTTTTTTTTTTATTTTTAATTTTTTTATTTTTTATTTTTATTTTTTTTTTATTTTTTTTTTTTTTTTTTTTTTTTTTTAATTTTTTTTTTTTTTTTTTTTTTTTTTATTTAATTTTTTTTTTTATAAATTTATATGTGATGTGTCGGTGATTTGTTAATTCTAGAACTTATGCCTGAAATCTTTACGAGACCGCAGTAGGAACACCTTCGCGTGTTATAAACATTTTACTGATTAAGAGGTGATAAAAATTATAAATATAAGTATACAATAATTTTGTTCAAAAAGCTTTTTAATTAAATTATCTGAATTTTTATCCGTACGAATTGAAAAGCGTAAATGTTGGTATCGCTATTATAATAAAGTGCAAAGGTTCCAAACTTCTAAGTTCGTTTGAAGTAGTGTGCTTATCCTAAGTATGGGAGGAAAGCAAGTTTCCCCCAAGTGAAAGTGAAATAAGGCAAAATAAGCCATAATTAAAAAAAGAAAAAAAAAGTGAAGAAGTAAAAGGAATGTTTGTTACATTTACGGATAAAATGGATTATGATTATATTATAAACCTTTTTCAACAAATATAAAAATAATATCACTAAATAAATTACCACTTTTGATGTTTATGTTTGGTGCTTACACCATGTCGGTGAAGTTTAGTTTCCTGTACAAGCCTATGGTAATTTGAACATTTCATGACTGCGCGTATGAGTGACTTCCGTTTACTATCCATTTCACTAAATTGAGCGAGTGAGAAAATAATCTTATCTATAAAAATTCGTGAGTTGCTTTGTCGCGTTATCTATGCTTGTGATCATTAGTTTGTTTTTATTAAAACGAAATACTTTCGCTTTGATTGCTTGGGGGCAAGCAATAAGCTAAGTATGGGGGGATTTGATAATGCTCCAAATATACATAAAATATCTCTAAAAAACATGTGGAAAATATATGTTAATGCATGAAATATTGCGTATTTGGTTGTTTGTTTGTATAATAATTGTTTCAGGATCAAGTATGACGAAAAGGACTAAACGTGCAAAGATATTCCGTTAAATATGTTAACGGTCGTCAATGAAAAGATCTAGAAAGAAGCGTTAATGAAAAAGAGCCAAAGTGCGGTGCACTTCTATGAAGTGCGGCATACTTCAAAGCAGTTTAATGCACTTTAATTAATTGACCAAGTATGGCGCACAATTTTATGTGTGCGGCGCACTTCTCCTACAGTTACTCCAAAATCATAAATGATTGCAATGATTGTGCAACTCTTCACTCACCCAATTCCAGCAACTGAAGCACCATTGTGATAACCGATAACTTGTCTAGGGTTAAGTATTATAAAATATTGTAATTTTCTATCGGAGTCTTTTGATCTTGTCAGCTTTATTGGCAGAAAGCTGAAAAGTTGACTTCGGTTGACTCATTTTGCGTGAGACGGTTACAGATTAATTGGGTGTTGAGAGAGTCTTGAGTTTCGAGAGTGAATCACTTTTGATTCATCTTTCCGTATCGAAGTGTTTAGATTGTCATTTTATTTCGTTTCGGGAAGTTTTCCCGTGTTCAGCGAGAATCGTCACGCAGCGCGTACCGGCACGACAGTTAAGTAGAGAACTGGTTTAAATAATCATGGGTGAATATAACGAACTTATTTAATAAGTAATTTTGTAATTTGAAGTAACGTTTGTCTAGAACGTAAAACATGGAGGTGTGAGTTAAAAGTTATCAGGAAACGGGCGTTTCTGTGAAATTTGAGTTAAGTGCGTGTCGGTCGTAAAAGTGAAATTTGTAAACGAAGTCTAAAGTGATAAGATGTATTTTTGAAGTCGAGAAACTTTTAAACTTGTGAGAAAGGTTTCGGTTTGATTTGAAGTAACCTCGTATTTTGGTCCTGACACGTCCGTTAAATGTCAAAATGAATTTTTGGAAGATTAAGTTGGAAATAGGTCGTGTAAATAACGTAGGTTATTGGAATAATGTTTTTAAGATCAATAAAAATACCACGGAACTTCAGGAAATATTTTAGAGTCAGAGTTTTTGAGTTTAAAGTGAACTCGACACGAAAAGAAGAAATCCCGAGCCACATTAGATCCTTACCCGGTTTTTAAACAACAAGGGGTAACAAGATGGCAATTTTTTTAGCTAAATGGTCCATGCATGGTACATGTATATTTTTCTTAACCTCAAACACACATTTCACACTTTCAAAAATTAAACAAAAATCAAAAACTCTCTTTCTTTCTCTCCTATTTTCGGACGCAAGCCACAAGAACAAGAAACATATTTTTTTGAAGATTTAACAAGAACACGGGTTAAGAAACACTTTCGGGTTGATTCTAGTGTTTGGGTTATTGATTAAACTACGTTTGGGTATTCGGTTCGTATTTCGTCTCGCTTTTCAAAACCTTAAATTGTAAGTTGTCTAAATTTTATTTAAGTTGCACTTTTATGATTCTTATGGTGTCTAAATGTGAGTTGTACAAGTTAATCGTTGTGAAAATCGAAACTTGAACACGAAATGGATTTATTAAAGGGGGTGTTTGTTGCGTCGGATACAAAAGAAAAAGGGGAAAGGGTTGAACACTTTTAAATTATGGTTGTTGTGGTAAATTTATTTTGAGTTGTTGGGATTAAAAGTCTTCTTGATGCTGTTTAGAATTACTACTGCTCATGTTTGTGTGAATGATGCTCAGCTGGAGTTAGTACTGCTTAGAGACTTCAAAGAAAATCTACTAAGTAGTTACTACTGCTGGTACAAAAGTTAATGCTGCTAGTGAAAGTTACTACTGCTAGTACAAAGACTGCTTGAAGTTAATGTTGCTGAAGTGTTACTACTGCTCAAGAAAATATTCTAAGTAGTTAGTATTGCTAGTGTTAATGTAGAGAATTGTTTTAAAGCTCCTAGGATAAAAAACAACAAAGTATTGATACGCAGCAGAATTTAAATAAAGACAATGTTATTATCACAAGGTTTTTCATTACATACAAGCCCCAATTCTATGTGATCAATATAGAATGATTACCTAACTGTAACAGGATCAAAGACACTTTAATCTTGAGGCTAAACCAATCTAGATGTCTACATCTCTACTAAAAACATGACACACTCTTTTGGTGCACACACAATACACAACTTGCACACACAAAACTATGCGTCTATGATCTCTTTATATAGAGAGACCATAAGACTTACAAAGGAATCTTAATTGTATTAGGAAACTAAATCTTTTCCTAATCTTTGATCTTTATCTTTTAAGGGTATCTTTTAGAATACTCCATCTTTTGTAGAATTCCATATTGTCGATTTAGATCCTTGTTGTTTCATTCTTTTGTTCTTTTGCATCATTGTTTTTGTATCATCAAATCAATAAATCCCAACAATCTTCCCCTATTTGATGATGACAAAACAAACAATAATCTGATTTAAAGATGATCCATAGTAGCAATCTTCACCTTGAACACATGAACATCTTCAAATCTGATCTTCCATGAATGAAACAAACTTCCCCTTAACTTAAGATTTCCTTTGAACTTCCATGCCATGCCACCACACTAAATAAGTTGCAAATCATATATCTCTATACCATCTTCCCCCTTTTGTCATTATCCAATAGGGGACTTATGAACATATGCAACTTTGATCTTTACAACTATAAACCATATATCACACTTCTAATCCAAGCTTTCCAATGTCTCAAATTACCCTCCATGACGCATAATAAGATAAATGAATTCAGGCAATAGAAACTTAAACTAGCAGTAGTAATAATGACTTAGAAGTAGTAAGAATCAAAACATTCCCCTCAAGTGGTGCATTTAACATATCCAAATGGTTAAACACTTTATCATATGCTTCCCCTGAAACTAATATGTTAACCATCTCTTGAATCTCTTATTATGTTGGCTCTTTGTAATGACTACTGAATGAGAAAAGTCAGTATTACAAAATTGATGCTGAAGTAGAATAACCCAAACTTGTGTCCTATGTCTTGTACTATCCACGTGACTCCAAACTCATACTGTAATTCCTTGATGTATAAGTAGATCTCAATCTCTTGACAAAATCCTCATCTAAATGAGACACTGAGCACTACAACGTAACTCCTTTAAGTGTTAGCAAATGTGAACATTAAGCACCATAAGTTTGTAGATCACACATTGCTAGATTTGACAAGTCGTCGTCAACATCGTTTTTAAGCACGAACAAGTTATCTTTAAAAGTTTGCTAGATGACTTTTAAGATATGATAAGAACACTTACTTGTGAAAATTCCACTTCATCGTCAAATAAATAATAAAGGATTATCTACGTAATCACCTTTTACGATTAACTCCAAAAATATAGCCATTTCAGCAAACATTCTCTTCTATTCGAGATCTAAATCATGTGTGTTGTCCAATATTAAACAAAGCTAACAGTAGTAAATCATTTAAGCCTGATCAGTAGTAACTACTAGTAACAAACCTAGAAGTAGTAACTAACCTGTTGTGTCCAAGAACTTCTTAACCAATCGATAAAAAAATCATGTGTCGTCCGATATCTGTCAAAACTAACACTTCTAACTTTTAAATTACTGTCCGAGAACGATCAGTAGCTCACCAAATTTATTTTAGTTGAGATTCGAAGCAATACATAAACTTCCTACAACTTAGGATTAATTACCACCATAAATCAGAAGCCCAAACAAGCATGAAACGTAGCAGCAGTAGCTTCTTTAAACAAGCACTAGTAATTTTCCTTGTAGTAGCACTAATGAAAATACTTAGCAGCATTAACAAGCATTGGCAGCTTTAACCTTACTAAGCAGCACTGGGTATACAAAGCTTTCCAATAGCAGCATTAAGTAGATACTTGACATATATTGGCAGTATTAACCACCTTTGGCATTACTACTGTTCTGGCAGTATTAATAAATAACATAAGCAGCATTAAGTGTTGTACTCAAACGATCAACAAACCTAGTTACTTTACCAAATACATTAGGGGTTTTAAACACCCTTTATCGCATACTTATTTACACAGCAGCATTAATGAGCATAAGCATCAGATCCGATCACAAAAGAATCAATGAAGGCAAATGAAATCCCTAATCATTAGGGTTTACAAAACGCGCAGCAACCTAAACCTTCAAACCTTTGTGATACCTGCTACTACTTCTTCTGTTTTGAACCCCTTGATGTCGACAACCTGCTACACCTTCTTCGAATTAAAGCAGCAGCAAAAAGACTCTTTACTCAGCAGCAACGATTTACAAAGAAACCCTAAAAACGATTAGGGTTTGCTAGCTATCAAAACCAAAATCTAATCGAATCCTATTATAATCATGCTTTGAAGCTTCAATCCTGTGGAGATACTTGCTACTTCTTTGTTAAACATCAAGCTCAAATAACAACGATCGATACAAACATACGTTTCTGTTATAGCGAATTAGGGTTTGTTGAAAACCCTAGTTCAACAAATTTAACCAGTTTACCAGAAACAGAAACTCGATTCAATATACCTTCTTGTGTTCGACCATAAAACCTTGTAGAATTCTAGATCACGAGCTACATGGCTCTGATACCAATTGTTGAGAATCGTTTAAAAACTCCTAGGATTGAAAATAACAAAACATGTAGATGCACAGCGGAATATAAATAAAGACAATGTTATTTTCACAAGGTTTTTCATTACATACAAGCCCCAATTCTATGTGATCAATATAGAACAATTACCTAACTGTAACAGGATCAAAGACACTTTGATCTTGAGGCTAAACCAATCTAGACGTCCACATCTGTAAGATCCCTTATAACACTTCACTTCATATCATACAACACGAATCGAACTAGAAAAGAGATAAAGAGAGTTGATCTTTTAGAGAGAGAAAGAGGAGAGAGAGTTGAGAGAAAGTGAGAGAAAGAAAGATAAAAGATTAATTAGAAAGTGATCAACTTACTTTTCCAAAGAGGAAAAGTTACTTATATACCCCGACACATTAAGTGACGTTCGAAATATTTCACTAGGACCCGGGCTCGGGTTTTGCTTAGGATTAAACCTGAAACATATACAAGATTAGATTAACTATCGAGTTCGATTCCTGATATTATACTATTATAACATTAACTAATTAAATGACCGAGACTCGTACACGTAATGAACGAACTTCCTGTTCGGCTCAATATTTTGAGGCTAACAATCTCCCCCGAAGTGAGTTCATTGAAGACACTCCTTCAAGAGATTAATGAGATTGCTTTTGTCATTAAGCTCATGTGGTCTTGGTCTTTCTCTTTGTTATTTGTTATAGGCTTGTTCCTTCATGCTTTGCGATCTTGACTTTAAGCCTTTGTCATTGTCTTTATCGTCTTTGCCATCTTGCGATCTTGTGTCTTTTACCAACATTCTCATATTATGCCTAATCTTGAAAGCTTCAAATCAGAGTTTTTGGAAGTCTTTGTCTTTCAATCTTGAGCTTTTATGATTGTTTGTCTTTGTAGAATGAGCTTGAATATGTGGTAATGAATCGAATTTGGTTGATTGGGATACCGTCACCACCATTTTAACCTACAGGTTTACGTTAGTGATAATCAAGAAAATTGATTTGAAACTCAATCGACGTGTTACTTGTAAAAGCGTTTTTGTAACACATCGAAAGTTTTAATCTTTTTATCAAAATTCATCAACCATCAATTCATTTACTGGACCAAATCGATATCCAGTTGTCACAAGTTTGATTCATATAGAATCTCACAAGTCACCTACCAAGAGCTTGTTTAATGCTGACTCAAGTAGGATTTCCATCTTCATTGTGAATACATAAGTATCACTCGGATGTTCTGGCAAATATCACAAGGATATTGTGTAGGACTCTTGTTAACAGCTTGAAGTACTTTAATGATGTGCATTCCCAATGAACATCAGTTAAAGTTTAACTCTATAAAGGATGCTATGAAGTTGCTAGAAAGCCTGTTGAAAAAGAATATGGTGTGAATGCAGCTACAAGAACGACGTCAAAGGAATCTCTTACAAGCAGCAATAATGAAAACTTCAGCACTCCAAGACTCAGAGATGCATGATTAAACTTTTGAAGGCTTTAAAAGCTTGTAGTCAGTTGGAGATTTTGGATGAAAAGCTTTTACAAGAAGATGTTAATCAAAAGTTATTAAGAAGTTTGTCACCTGAATAGAACACACATGTTGTTGTGTAAAGGAATAAAGCTGATTTGGATACAATGAGTATATCTCTACAAGAATCTTAAGGTGTATGAACTAGAAGTTAAAGGGGTGTCTAGCTCAAGTTTAAGCATACAGAACATGGCTTTTGTGTCCTCTTCAAATAACAACACAAGCAGCACTAAAGAGGCATTATACTGCTCATGGAGTATTCTACCAACTGCTAGCACTCAAATTAATGCTGCTTACTCTACAAATAATGATAACTTGAGTGATGTTGTTTATTTGCATTCTTTACGTAGTCAAGCCAAAAAGTCCTCAACTGTACATAGGACTTTGCAACAAATATTCATCCCGATTACATGGAAGAGATGATATGAGATGGCAAATGCCAAGTTGATTATAGGGCAAAGAAAAGTTTTTGAAGAGTACAGTGAAGAAAGCTTAATGTTTAATGAGGCAATGAGACATTAGTTTGAAAAGTCAAAGTGAGTGCTACAAGAGCCATAGGAAAGGTGACATTTTGCTAGGGAGTGCAGACTCCCAGAAATCAAGACAATAAGAACAAGGAAAATCTCAAGAAGATGTGCATGTGGAAACATCCACTACACATCTTTGTGTCATGTGATGTCCTTGGTGATAGATGACTGGAGTGAACAGGCAAGGAAGGGCCTAATTATGCACTCATGGCTTTCCTCAACCTTCAAGTCCTAACTCAGAGGTATCCCAATTATCCTATTTGTTCAAAATCTGTTATTGGAACTAATGAACTTGTCTTAAATCTCAAAAATGATCAACTATAAAAAGATTTAAAGAAAATCTGAGTGTAAACGGTTCTAGATATAAGACTGGGTCTTCGAGTCAGTGGAAGAAAAACTTGAAGTTTATAAAGCAAATAAGTCTATTTATTATTTACAAGATATTAAGTGGCTTAAAAATTGGAAAATTATGTAGGAGAAATAACTAATAGAGAGCTTAGGAAGAACTTGAAAAAGATCAAAAAGAAAAAGATGGCAATTCAACGTAATGTAGATAAATTTAAACATGCATCTAAACGTTTAAACAAGCTCATAGAGTGTCAGATAGTTGACAATTGTAAGAAAGGTTTAGGCTATGAAAATTATAATGTGGTTCCACCTCCCTACTGGTTTAGATGAGTTTGTTAATGAGCCTGTAGTTGAGAACTGTAAAGCTATGTCTAGTGAAGAAGAGCCTAAGGTAGTTAGGAAGAATGATGATGCCCCAATTATTGAAGAATGGGTGTCAGATGATGAGGAAGAGGATGTGTCTCAGCTTAAAATTGAAAAGAAAACAGTTAGGCCTAGTATTGTTAAGAAAGAGTTTTTCAAATCTAAACAACAAGAAAAAAACTACTAGGAAAACTATTAAACAAGTTGAGCAACATAGGCAAAACACTCACAGTTGATTCTTAAAATTAACTATACTTATATATATAACTTAATATACATATATATATAATTAAAATCAAAATATCAAATGATAAGAGAGAGTAAGTATTCTGTAAGGCTTCTAAGAGATTACTTTTATCCAAAGTAAAATCCAAAACCTTTGCGAGTTGTTTCTCGATGAGGCGTGAATTGAGAATCGTGATTAAGTTCGTGATCGTGTGATTGAATGATTCAATGATTTTTTGATTCTATTTCTACAATTAATATGCAAGAACAAATAAAAGCAAGCTAAAAACGAAAGCAATTAAAGTTAAAACACGAAAAACGATAACGGGAATTAAAAACGCGACTCTAAAACCTAAATTATCAAATTTAAACCCTACAAAAGCAAATTTAATTTTAAAGGTCCTAAATGATAAAAGAAGATTTTAAAAAAAGAATTACATTTTTTTGACTTTTATTTTATTTATTATGAATTAAAAACTGATTTAATCTAAAAAATTAAATAAAAATACTAAACTAATTTTCAAAATTTTGAAAAAATTACAGAAATTACTTTAAACTATGAAGATCCTAAGAAAAATAAAAGCTGGAAAATTTGCTGAACAAATAAGCTGTTAAAAAGCTAAAAAGCTCGGATAAGCAAAATGGACAAAAGAGGGTTAAGTATTAAATATGGCAAAGTATAAACGAAAAAGTCCCAAGGGCAGTTGGTAGTGTGTGGTGTTGTTAAGGTGTTGGTGTGTGAAGGGGGAGGTCATAGGTTCGACCCCTGTGGCTTCCCTTTTTTATAAAACATTTTTTTTTCTTTTTTTAAAAGTTATAAAATAAGCAAATATAACAAACTTTAAAAAAGAAATTTTTTTACAAAGCTTAAAGATAAGCTAGAAATAAGGAATTAAGAATGACAGTTTTTTAAAAAAATATACTAAAGGAACTTAACTAAACTGCTTGCTTTCTAAAAACTTAATAAGCTAAAGCAAAACCTAAACAAGCTAAATCATACCAAGTCCCTAACCTAGTAAGCTCTTATGATCACAAATAAGCTAATAAATTGAGCTAGAAATAAGCTTAAATGATAGATTTGGTTTGTTTTAACTAAGACTAAAAGGGTAAGATTGATTGGCTTTTTTAGACATAATAAGCAAATGAAAAAGGCAAATAAGCTTAAAACAGATGAAGCCCTAAACCTAATCAGCAAATAGGATTAAAAATAAGCAAAGAAAATAAGCTGAAAGAGACTGAAAAGCACTAAGACAGAATGCATTAAAAATAAACAAGCAGGCTAACAAGCTACTTTCTAAGCTAAATTTAAGGGGCTTAATGCACAAGCTAAAGGCTAAAAAGTGAAAACGTATAAAGCTAGTACTAATGAGACTAAGAAAAAGCAAAATCTAAGCATTTTGAAAAATATTTAAGCTAATATAAAAGCATTTAAAAAGGGTTGTTAAGCCAGATTTTTGATTTTTTGAATTTGGTAAAAATTAAATAAGCTACTTGCAGCCTACATTTTTAGCTAGTAAATGAGCTTATAAAAATAACATAAGCTCAAACATATCTAACCTATACTCTAATGAACTTGTGCAAGAAAAATCATAAGCTAAAACACACTTAAGCTTATCTAAATTTGACAATAAAAAAAAGGCTTGGAGACTTTTAAAACTTGCATACTACTTGAACTACAAACTGAACTTAATAGATTTTTGGCAAACTTGAGACAACAAATGCAAACCTATAATACTTTATTCTAATGCATTTTAAGACTTACATGAAGCATAATAAAGATAACTAAAGTGCATTTTATAAAATCTAAGCTATAAGCAGTTTTAAATGAGCAACAACATCACAGTTTTAAACCATTTATGCAAAAGACCATGAAAATGAGTTTAAACTTTAAAAACTTATAAAATCTGTTACTAAGACCTATTTTAAGATAATCAAATTTGGTTTAAGAGCCAAAAGGCTGACTAGCAGTACTAACATCAGTTAGTGCTGCTATGCCAAACACTCCTTTAGATTTTGAAAAACTCATTTTAAGCTAACAAAATAGATTTTAAAGAGTGAAAAGTTAAAATCAGATAAGCATAATCCTATTTAAGGACATTTAAGCACTTTCTCAAAACTAATAAGCATTCAACAAGTAGAAATCTCAAAAAGCAGTTTAAGCTAAATTCAAACAAATTATAGAGAAGTCTAAGACTAATGACATAAAAACAATAAGCAATCTATGTAAAGCAATAATAAGCAATATAAAACAGAAATAAGCAACAATAAGCAAGATTAAACAGATTAATAAGCAGTAGAATAAGCTAACAGTAAATAAGGTAAAAAGGTAAAAATGAAACTTACAAGGCCCTTTGCTTAAACAAGGGTATAAAAGGCTCTTAGAGCTATTCAACAAGCTCTAGCTTATCATAGATAAGCTAGTGTGGTCTTAAAATCCCTTCCAGGTTTGGCTTTTCTTCCAAATTAAGCTATGGTATTTGATGGGTGATTTTTGAGTGAACTTTTCTTAAAAACTTAAAGCTATGAAAAAGTCTAATTTGCTTTATGAAAATAGGTTATATAAGATCTTATTAGAGCTTATCATAACTTATAATTCATTAACATAAGGTAAAACAAAATTTTGCAATAAAACTTGAAATTTCAGTAATACTTAAAAACTTTTACAAGACTTAAAAAGAAAATACAATAAGCTGATTTTAAACTACATTAAGCTGAAAAAATTAAGCTGGAAATAAGCAACATTACACTACTCCTAAAACTAAATTACACTAGATATCCTCAATGGCTGCCCTAATGGACCTATTTATAGATGAAGGAGAAAGTTCTAGGTATTGGACTTGTGCTTCTTCTGTGAGGAGGGTGAGAGAGTATTCTCCAAGCCACGAATCTCAGCCTTTGATCTTCTTGTTGTGTTTCTTTGAACCCAATCTAAACCCTTGAATTGATTTAACTAATGAATCACCATAGGATTGCCAAGGTAGATTTGTCATTTGGTTAGGAGAATATGTTAAGGGAGTGTGATGTTGTTTTGTCGTTTGGTTGTAGGGAATAATGATAGAGACAGGTGAATAGTGGTGTTTGGCGATAAAGGTATATTTGGGTGCAGGGTTAACGGGAGTTAGGGGTTAGGGACTAACGGTGTAAAGATTAGGACTAAGGGTGAAATAGTTTAGGGACTAGAGTTGTAATAGTTTAGGTACTATCTTTGTTAGTCCCCAAGGACTAACAATGTAAAAGGCTTAAGGGTTTATGGACTTGGGCCGATTTAAGTGGTTTTAGACTTTGGGCTTTTTAAACTATAAGGCTTATAGATAAGGCTTTTATGGGCTTACCCGGCCTATTTACTTGGGTGCGGGTTGGTCCATTTAAGATGCACACGTCTTTGGCTTTGATTTTTCACGCTCTTTCCATTCCCGTGCTCGGTTTTGTCGGTTTTGGCTTCGTTTTTTTTTCCTTTAGTGAATATCCGTTACTTGCACAATATACAAAGTAAAACAAACATATATTTGGCATTTTATGTCCATTTTTGGTCATTCAGGCTTGTTTTTATAGGTAAAAGGTATGTGTAATTAAGCACATACCACGTAGCAATAATCTTACAAGGTAGGTAAGCTCTCTCTTGAGTTAATTAAATAATTAAGGGTTAGGGTTCATGTAACCTAAATTGGAGGTTTTGGATAATTATGGTTCTTAATCAAGAATTAAGGTGTTTTTGAATGGGGGTTAAGTTAATCTAATTATTTAAAATAAATTGGTGATTTTAGGTTATGATCAAGATGTGATCATATAATAATTAAAAGGATTTAGTTATGATTAAAGATGGTTAAGGGTTTAGGACTTATGTTCCTTATGTAATGTGTTTTAAGTGTAATGTGCTAATGTTGTCAAAAAGTAGTCTTATAGACTAATGATGGATGAGAATGATGCTTATGTGATGAATGATGTATAATATCATGTTATTTCCGTTTACTTGCTAAGCCTCATGCTTACGGTTTAGTTGTTTAACGTTTTGTAGGTTCAATGTGAAGAAAGTAAGGTCTTGAATAAAGGCCTAGAAATTGGAAGCAAGGATTAGAAATGTTTGGTCTATGCATAGAGCTTAGTACTAGATATCGAGCTCAAATCGATGTTGAACCCCCAAGTGACGTAAAATGGTTTGTAAACGTGATTGTCAAGTGTCAAAGTCTTTTGTTATAGTCTTGTATAAAAATGTATGCAAACAGGTCAAAAGAAGAATGTAAAATAGGTAAAAATAGGTGTTTGGCAAAACACCCATCACATTGTAAATTATGTTTTAGTGAGTCGTTGAGACCACAAATGTTATGTAATGGGTTAATATGAAGTTCAAATGAGTTCTGGAAGTTCTTGTAAAGTTTTAGGTTAAGGAAGTCGAGTTTTGGGTCAAAAGGGCTTTTATGCATAATGTTTCTGGGCCTGATGGTCCAATACGGTGTATCCAAGTTATGGATATGGCATATTGAGATTTAAGAGTAACACGGCATATCCATTCTCATTGATACGGCATATTGGGGTCTGATGATCCTAATTTTTGGTTATTTCTGTTTCTATCGTAAGAACTCAACCGTAAAGAGTTAGAAGTCGTGCCTTATACCGTTGGAAAGGTACTTGGGTCTATTTTATAATAAAGATACTTTCAAGGAATGAATGGTAATATATTTATGTCAGTTTATCAAGGAGTGACACGAGGTCATTCCCGGTCATGCGTTTGAGTAAAAAGTTTTAATTTTTGGTCAATTTTAGAGTCGGGAAAGGGGCATTTCAATAAGCTACTCAAATGAGCTCTATCCACATACACCTGAGTACGTAAACAGACATGTTGAAACCAAACCTAAATAAGGTCCACGTTGTATCTCTTATTTCCCCTAATAGTAACTAATGAAAGTATGAAAGACTGTAGATTTAATTTTTTTTCCTACTAAAAGATGGATAAGCAAGCATTGATCCTTCCATACTATTGAATTAACTTGATTTATTACCTAAAGGACAGTTCTTTTACCTGAGTATGACCCAGAACCCTGATGACAGTTCACTTACACGAACCTCCTCTTCACATCTTAACTTAAATGTTGAGCATGGACGGTGTTCACATATCAAAGACCATGTGGGGTGTTGATGTAAGAAACAACACCAATGACCATGATGGGAGGAGTCTCGATGATGGTAATAGCATCACATGTTTCCTTATGTGAAGCTCTGCAGTTGAACAAACAAACACATGTCAACAAAAAGATCGTTTGGCACAATGTGTTAACAAAAAATTTAAAAATATTTGATTATTTAAGACAAGTTACTTCATCCATGCTTCTCAACCTCTTGATATGAACCGAATCGATTAAAGAGATAAAAGAACAAATAAACAAGATAAATGGTCTATTTTGATGAGATAAACCAACCCCCCAATCCCCCGCAATGGTTTATATTAGTGAGATATAACTGATCCCCAATTGGAATTTTACAAATTCAATATTCTTTATCATTCCACATATATCAATCATTACAATCCATAATGGTCTATTTATATAGACTTATCTTTGTTGGGACTAAGATATTACATATTACATAATAAAGGACTAACTATTTAAAAAAATTTAGAGATTGACAAGAAAATGATAATAAGGAGAAACTATGTAATATTAATAAGAAACTATAAAAATAAAAATAGTTTTTATCAATTAATACTTATTTCATTATTATTCCATAATTATATTCAGGACGTATCATTACTCGGCCCTAAAAAACACCTTGTCCTTCAAGTGTTCCTTTAACATTTGAAGCCACGTGATTCCCCCCAGGATCCCATGTTCTTCTTGGAAGAAGACATTGTAAAGACAGACGAAACCCTTCAATAAAAGGCTTAGGATATTTCTGACAGCACAGCTACGTGCTGGCACTCAATTAGTAGCGCTGGCACGTCACTCGGTCTGCTTTCAGCCCCCAACCAGCAACTTGCGACTGATGTCGGCAACCTATCTTCGCTCATTTAATTGAATTTGACAAGCCCGGTTGTTTACAATCTGTTTTGTCTTCTAAAAATTCCACCAGCTTCATACCTCTTATATGTTCATCCGTCACTATCTTTTCTGATTTTTCCCTATTATCAGATATGTTTTGAACTATTGGTCCATTGAAGTACCCTATCTCATTCGATTTCCCTTGTGATCCCAGCACCATATCAGTCTCACTGGAGTCATGGATACGTTTCTGCCCTAAGTCTTCTGCCACCAGCATGACTGGACTCGCAATATATATTTCCTCCATGACAGAATCATCCATAAACTCATGATAATTAGCATCTTCACCATATGCTCCTGAACCCAATCCAAGGTCCAACTTGTTTGACTCATGGAAAGTAGTTTCCTCCACAACCTTCTTTTTCTCACGAGCAACACCGGACTTAGTAGAGTACAAACGTCCCAAATCATCGTAGCAGGGTGCTTCTGTGACTGGTTCCTTCATTACCTGTAGCGATCCATCAACCGTGGCGGACAAGTTTCTCACCATAAGAGTCACTTCTTTAATAGCTTTGAGTAGTTCCTCAAACGTTTGATTATTTGCGACCTTATTCATTCTTGTTCAAGCAAGGAATCTGGATTTATATTTTTTCTTTTTGGCAGTCAACAGTACTTTCGCCAATGAACAATAGATCCGGCTGTGAACAGTGTTACCAACGATAAACAGTAAACTTCTTTTTTTAAACCCTAGAATCGAAACAGCTCTGATACCAATTGATACGAACCGAATCGATTAAAGAGATAAAAGAACAAATAAACAAGATAGTCTATTTTGATGAGATAAACCAACCCCCCAATGGTTTATATTAGTGAGAAACCGACTCCCCAATTGATTAGCAAATCAATATTCTTTATCATTCAACATAATAAGATTACAACCCTAATGCCCTATTTATAATAAAAGACCCCTAGACTTAACTTGTTGACTAAGAAAATATAATAAAGGAAACTAAATATACTAATTAATTAATAATATAATTATGATAAATTATATTAATGCAGGATCTTATCATCTGATTTCTGAATGCCTGTTGACGTGAATTACCTCTTGTGAATTTCTTTAGACAAAATTGTCATTTTTGTTAACATATTTATGCCATTTCATCTATTTCGTCATCTTTCTTGTATAACTCCTATTTTTTAGTTCATGTTAAGTATCTATGTCATAGGACCACAAATTAAAAGAAAGCTTGACAACTAAAGTTGGTTGTTGAGTTTATGAGATCAAACCATCACACAACAGGATTGTAAACTATGAAAAATAAGAATAATTATGTCATCAACAATGTACAGGGGTCATACTTATGGTAAAAAGAACGAAGTATAAATTGCGAGCTTTCATACATTACCTTGAATGAATGTTATCGCTTATTTTCTAGACGACTAACATGTGTTCTCATTACAGGGTCGGTCGTACACCAGAGTTTCTGTTATATGGTCAAGGACAACAAAGAAAGGCGGTCATTGAAGCTGTGCGACTCACAGATAGTGAAAGTTCTGACAAAGTTTGTGACAATTCTAATGTTGCTAAAAAATGCCCGGAAGACTTTAGAGAGAAGTCAAAGAAGTGGCTGAAGTTTGTAGCACAAGTCAGTCACCCTGTCCAAATTAAGTTTTTGCTAACAAGCAAGTTATCTCTTACCTTTACATTATGTTTTATTATATTTCAGGCTAAAGCTTCTGGGAAAACATCTGAAGATTACCATAGGCAGGGAAATGAGATAGGAGTAAGATTGAATAATATAATAAAAATTATTCATTTTTCATTTGCTAGCTTTTGAACTGTCAGTCTGATATTAGAATCTGGACCAGGCTGCAATTCTTAGGAAATACGAGGACATATTAAAATCATGTAACGCTCTGGATTATCACGACTTAATTAGCTGCTCATTCAAGCTGCTTACTGATTTTCCTGAAGGTTAGGCATCTGTATATATTTGTATTTTCTTGTGCAGGTAAAAGCTTCTTATTTTTGACATGTATTGTTTTTGTATCACTCTGAAGTTTTCAAGGAGTGCCAGGAGTCATGGCAAGCAATTGTTATAGATGAGTTTCAGGACACGAGTACCATGCAATATGATTTATTACGAATTCTTGCATCACATAAACGTATAACAATCGTTGGAGATGAGGATCAGGTAAGTTTCAATACTAGATGTGGCAAAATAGGCGGGTTGGGTTACAAGTCAAATTAGGCAATGTTGTGGTTTGGTTCTGGCTGACCAATACACTTTTTGTCGAAAATTTTCATTAATATATTTTGTCACATATGATTATGTTTTGATCGTAATAATAATCTGACTATATCGAATAAAATGATCTCAGAGTTTTGTTCAATTAAAAAACACTTTGAGCGACTTTTGGCGTGTTCGAACCGTTTCCCATCAAGTTTTCCTTCAAATTAATTTTATCAGTTTGGCTGGTAGAGATAAAAATACAACCGACATCAACCCATTCATAACTAAAGGGTCAAAATTACCACATCTAATCTAACCTATCGTTTGGCTCCCTCGGTTTTGAATTTTTACCTTTTATTTTATTTCTTAATTTATTTCTTCTTTAACTCCTCACAATAACATGAACTCGGATTTTATAAATCATAATGCAGTCGATCTTCAGTTTTAATGGCGCTGATGTAAGTGGATTCAAGTCATTTCGCCGAGATTTTCAACCTCACAAGGAGGTCTGCCTTACAATTGCATAATCCTTATTTATTTTTATTTTTTTTCAAACTGCATTCTCTCTTGTGTAATTTGTATCTATTTGATTACACTAGATTGGATATTCTCAAATTTACATCTTATTCTTTATATTAATATCTTTCAGATCAAATTAAACAAGAACTATCGGTCTACCCGTTGTATTGTCGAGGCTGCATCATTTCTTATACGAAATAATTCAAAACGATGTCAGCAAAGCAAGGTTCTTACTGATAATTCCTCTGGTTCTAAGGTAACTTTCTGTTTTTTTATTTATTTATGAATATGCGTGGATTTGCTATACATTGACAGATTGACTTATGTATTGTTTGATTTACATACTCAGATCACTGTTAAAGAATGTTGTAATGAGGATGCACAGTGCTCATTTGTTGTTGACAAGATATTAGAACTGACTTCTTCTGGTTCATCTGTCAAAGGCACTTTTGGGGAGATTGCTGTTCTATATCGGAGACAGGTCAATCCACTGAACTTATATGATACAACAGTTCCCAAACATTTAAAGCCCTCCCTTTTCAGGAGGTTGGCGTGAAGTGGCCACGCCAACCTCCTGAAAAGGGAGGGCTTTACCCGGTTTGAATCTGTGTGGCGGTGGGTTCAGATCCCGTGGATTAATCGGCTAAAAGGTCGGAAACCATGGTTACCCAAAAAAAAGAAGGGGGTTGGCTAGTTAATGGGTAATGGTATGGGTTGGATCGTGTTTGATTAACACAACATACTTTTTTTTTACATTTTTTTTAATTATTCAACAATTTCAAAGTTATATATTTAGGAGATTCTAATGCAGTACAATACACTTCGGGTGACTTTTAACCTTACCTTATTAGCTAATTTCTTTTATCGCACCCATTTGACGAGTTAGAGATAAAATATAACCCAAATCAACCCTCATTATATAAGTAAATGGATCAAAAATGGCACCTTACTATCTATGCGAACATGTTAAGATGCTATCGGCTTTCTATTAAATGTTACAGGTGTCGGGCAAAATGTTCCAAAATGCCTTCCGTGACAGAAAAATTCCATTTAATGTTCACGGAGTTGCTTTTTACAGAAAAAAGGTTAGCAATTAGTTGCTTTCAGGCGAAGTCTTTTATCAAATTCTGAAATAGTAACAAGGTGTGACTGTCTTTAGTTACTCATGGACATCCTGCAGGTAGTAAGAGCCATTATATCCATGCTCAGAACAACAATGGTGACATGTGATGATGGGTCATATAGGCGAGTACTCAAAACCCTACTACCTTTAGAAAAAGACGAAAAGAAGAAGGTATAAATTTTTTTAATCATTACATTTGGTTTAGTTTTTTATGTCAATCATCATATGAGTTCACAGTAAACTTAGTTTCTCACTTTTCCTCTACGCAGATAGTTGACCATATTGATAAAGTGTCAACCGCAAGAAAATGCAGCTTCATATCTGCAGCTTCTGATATATTCAGTGCAAAGGTCTCCGGTACCTTTAAAAGGTTTGATGCATATTATATACTTGCAGAACTATAATTCTTAAGATCTACAGTGTTCTTTCGTTCTAAATTTTGTCTACATAGATAAATTTACGTGCTGTATGGCTTGTACCAAGGAATCACTGTGTATGTATATGCGAGGAGAGGAGAATAGGAATGGGTATAGATTATTAAACCAAATGCTCTACTTGGGCATGGAAGATGCGTATTTTTATGGGTATTAAACCCTTCCCTCCACATTCATACCCTTTAAGCAAACATCTTTAAACAATATCAATCACATAGCATTAAACGAAACATAAAGAATACCTGTAGAATTATCTGTCGATCCTAGCAACAATTCAGTGTAACTAACCTGAAAGATTTCCAACGAGTTGAGGGTACACCAACATGCACTACTGGATGCTTTAGAATGTCAAATTTGTTTACTAGGATTTCTTTTATGTTTAAACGAGGATTTCTTATATGTTTTATTTTTTAGTAAGGTCATAGTTTTTGTCATCTCCACGAGTATGTTCCTATATAGGTGATCTTTTATTTTTGAATTTTACTTAATTGATTCCATCTTTTATTGTAGGCCTCTTCTCACCCAAGGACGCAAGGTGTTGGGTACTTTAGACATAATCTCAAAACTTGCTCACAGGGTAAGCACAACTGTCTACTATTGTAATTTAGTATCGGTTTGTTATTATTGTAAAATATAAACTTTATTCTGATTACAGGAACAATCTATTTCGGCTGTCATTACATCAGTGGCAAACATGATACCTCAGGTATGTCTTCCATGAACTCTAAATATTGTTATTTAGCATTTTTCTAAGCTTTTACTCATATATGCTTTCTTATACTTGATTTATATTACAGAAGTATCTCCTTGAGCAACGAGCTGTTGTTGACAATGACGGAGGGAAGTTGCTGAATGAAGAGCACGATCTTAGATCGGTATGTTTGTGTTTAGTCTTAAAACTTATCATAAAAGACAATTATGTAGATACACAATTTCTTACTGTTTATGCAGGTTCTTCAATATCTGTTGGATGATGTCTCTGAATTTCTGAAATCATACAACTTTGACATAAACGCGAACGATAAAACCACAGAAGAAAAAGGGTGTGTTAATGTACTTAAAGAATTTATAGATTTCATATCTGAAAGGGAATCAGAAAACTTTCGTGTTAGGCGCCATGATAATGATCATGCTGTTACTCTTACTACCATTCATCAGGTAATTTAGTGATTATGCTCCTGATTCACTGCTAAACTTTGCTTTATGGAATTTAATTTATTATCTCATCCTACTGTTGACTTGCAGTCAAAAGGATTGGAGTGGGACACTGTCTTTATAGTGAAGGTACTGAAACAAAATTACTCAAGGTTAAGATCAGCTCTCATAACTAGAGGTAAAATTGCCTGTGATTTCATAACAAGATTACTCTTGGATCAATCTTTCAGGCAAATGAAAATGAAATCCCTCTTTTGCATGAATATAATGGCATCACGAAAGAAACCAGTGCCGCTCTTGAGGTAAATATGCTCTTGAAAAAAATCAACTTTCGCGAATGCATTAAAATTATTACTTTACTGAAACTAACATCACACTTCTCTGCTTTGAACAATGACAGGAGGAACGCCGCTTATTATATGTGGCACTTACTCGAGCAAGAAAGAAACTTTTTATTCTATACGTCACTATGGACTCAAATTGGCAGGTAGAGCTTAATCATTTCTAGTTATATAACTTGTTTTATGCATTAAAGACACGCTCTGGACAACCTTTCCGTAGTTCTTGATCAAAACATAAGTACATGGGTAAACATAAGTACATGGGTAAAAACTGCCTCCTCTAGCCGTAGTTCTTGATCAAAACTATGTTGCTTTCTTCCAGGTTCTTCAACCTTCACGATTCCTGAAAGAAATTCCAAAGCATCTTCTCGAAATCCAGGTGCGTGTCTCTTAAGTTTGGAGATTTAGTCGAGTATGAACTTCAAGCACTTATGATTTTACATTATGGTTAGTCTAAATTTGACTTTGACATTGTTGACTTTTATTATAGGACGAGTCTAGCTCAGTATATATGCAAGCAGAGCATCAGGAACTTATAGATAAAAGATCTTGTTTTACTGATGATCCACAGGCTGCAGAACACGCAGCAGTAAAATTAGGGTCTGATGAAACCAATAATAAATCATCTGATGAATACTCCAACGAATCAATTGAATCAATCTTGCCATGCAATGCCAATGATTTCTTAAAGAGGTTTTCAAAGATTTGAATGTGTTTCATCACTGCAACTGTCAATAATATAGTGTTGAATTAAACTGATGTGTATATATATATATGTTACTGACCAAACAGATTCAGCAGCGAGGAACGAGCAACTGTTTCCCATTTATTCAATCATTGGGCCAAGAAGGCAGCATTTAAGGAACCAAAGAGGTTGCTTGCCAAGGTTCCTTCCCATCCTTATCTATAATACTTGATTATCCTGTTTATTTACCCTAATATCTAAAGGTGGCAGAATTGTTTGGTCACATGTGCTGGGTAATGGGTCAAAATAGGTAGTTTTCACTATGGGTTGAAAGAGTCTAGTTACCAGAAACACCTTTTTGTTTTCTCTAATCATCTTTGACAGACAAATAATGCCTGTAATAAGAACAAAGACTATATAGAACAATACTATCGTTCTACCAAAATGAAAGTTACGAGGCATACATTGACATTGAGCCTTGATCTATTTGACCCAACTTTAGCGATCTTATAACTTTTTCCATATGACCCATTATGGAATAAACATAACCCAAATCAGCGAAATCGGTTCTTTTGTGACTTAATGGGTTGACATCGCCCCGTCTGTGATTTTTAACAACCTAAGGGGGTGTTTGGGATTGCTTATTGAAAATAGATTATTCGTTTTGAAAATGAATAATCAGATAATCAGCTGTTGCAAAACGTTGTTTTGAAATATAGTGTTTGGATTTGATTCTGTTGTTTGATATCACAATAATCAGATAATCAGTTTTTTTAGTGTTTGGCAAACTAGATTATTTCATGAGTTAATACGTAAAATGACTAAAATAGACACTCTTATATTTTATCAATTAATAAAAAAAATTAACACAACATTTTTTACTTTTATACTCTTGATAATATTTAAATCTCTCTAAAACCATACGTGTATGATTCATACTCCTTTTTACATATTATAAGTTTATTTGTCATATACCAAACTCTTTTCCATTTATCCACCTCTTGTTTTTCTCCCTTATCTTCTACGTAAACTCATTAGTCACTAGTCATCTTTCATTTCATTCCAAGAAGAACCCATACATGTTCCTTCAAATTTATAAACAAAATTTATAAACAACATTTTTGCTCGAAGATTTGAGTTCTCAAGTGTTGTCTTCGCTGAGCTCTGGCAAAAGTGTTTATGGTTTTTGTCTACATAGCAGAGCACCAGATTCATCATTTAATCATGTTCTTCTTTTCCATGAAATTTTTGTTAGCGTTGAATGTTGGTTGAAGAAGCAGGATGTGCTTATGGGTAGAAGGAGGTTTGTGAAGGAGATATGGGTAAACTAGTAATTTGTATGTGAAAGATAAAAGTACGTTTTCATAAAGTAGGTTGGAGGTCACTTTTTCAAAACTGCGTTTTGAGCCACTTTAAATGCAAATAATCACTTTTTCAACTTGCTTTGGCAAACACTCAAAACCGAATAATTGTGTTTTCAAAACGTGATAAGCAAAAAAATCAACTTTATAACGCAAAGACAAACACCCCCTAAGTGGCTGATATTTTATATTCATTATACGCATGAAAGACCAGGTAACATGTTTCAGTATAACCTTGCCATGGCTATAATTTGATTCCCGATTTTCTGGTCATTGATAGGTTTCTTTTGTCATCGATGAAAGGCTTAGAGCAAAGAAAACTGCACAAAAGGTGACACATCTTCTTGAATCTTAGTAGAGTTAAGATACTGACAAAAATGAAAATTGGCATAAAACAAGCAGCAACCTGCTAAACTGATCTGATAAATCTTTTTTCATACATTTGGTTTTGCATGCTATTGAATTTTGAATTTTGTCAGTATCACCTCTTAAAAATGCATCACAAGCAAACTAACATGTGTAAATTGACTAGGGTGTTCTTCGGTCCCTGAAGTCATGCTTGAAGAGCGATGAAGCATTCCAGTTTGCTGAAAATGTAGGTCTAACAATCAGTGTTTGATTAAATTTATAGCAACTTAACTTTATTTCCGATTGAAGTGTGAAATTTTGATTTAAATGACTTTTCTTTCTCTACCATCAGGTTCTACGATGGCTACAGATTCCTGCAGACAAGCGTGCATATATCACAAGAGAAAAACAGGTTCTACACTTAACTACTAAACTACTGGATTATGGTATATCTTGTGAATTCCAAGTAGAAGGAAGGGAGCTCCTATTATATGAAACCACATAAGAAAATTAGCATAAAGGATGATTTGTGTATTAGATCCTTAAAACACTTATATGTGTTGTGTATGTCTTTTCTTTGCAGGAATATTTTCAAAAGTTACGGATTGAGAGCGCTATGGATTCCTCTGAGGCCACTTCTAAGCAGGTGAGTTAGCAGTTCCTTATGAAATTAGTTGTGACAATATCGACCCATTGACTTATAAATGGTTCGTATCATATTAATACATCTCTGATAGTTCAAATTGTAATATAAATAAATAGCCTCTAGCGAAACAAGTTAAATGGGCCGAAAGTCGGCCATAGTGTATCTTAATCCATTATATAATTTTTAAGTATCTTATTTTAAATTAAAAATGACCTTGAGTTGTTCACAAATCTTCTAAAGTTGTGGATAAAAAGTGTTCGGAAGTCGGAACTCAACCAGACCAACGCGCACAGAAACTTAATCCCCTTGACCAGTTTAGCCATTCCTATTTTGCCATATGTACATGAAATATGTCAGTTTTTCCAAAAAAAATTCGCAACCAAGAACAACAATAGACCTAGGAGGCTAGGATACATTATTGCTAGTGACGCTATAACTTTTTTGAGCTTGAGCTCACTAAACGGTATACTCATGTTTCTCTTGTACATTATGTTGACAGATCGCTTACCTACAGAGTCTAGGATGTACTACAGTCCCAACTTCACGCCTCCATGCATCTCGTTTGATTGAACAATACAAGTCATTGTAGCATGATTTTGTGACATTAATGTATAGCAATGTTGTGTTGAATCACCCTCTTAAACTTAAAGGCATCTTAGGAAGTAGTGCTTTGTTGAGGTTGTGCATGGTGGATGAGTTAATGAAGTGAATTTATCAGAAATTTAAGATTTTAAGGTAGGTTTTATTATTGATCTTTTTAAGTGGGTTCAAATCACTCACCAGGAACGTCATTCAAAAACAGAATTTATTATTAGGATTGCTCTTTTATTTCCTGCTATAACAATTGAAATACTTTAATATTGTTTTACATCATGTGTGACATAAATAAAAATACAGTCTTAATAATAAAACTTTATACTTTGTCCAAAATACAGGCCCAAAAACATATGCAACATTGATCAAAATACAAATGTCAAAGATTCGAGACAATTTTTTATTTTTTTTTGTTATTTATAATCCATGTCCATGTATTAGTAGTCGAATGGCTGAGACATGTAAGTATTAGGGCGGTTCGTAGAATGTTTTTTCAAAGAATTGGAATTTATCAAGGATTAAGAATTTTAAGAAATTGGAATGTTAAAATTCAAAATAATGTCATGTGTTTGGTTAGGAGAAAGAAATGAAATTCCATGCCAGATTTCTTACAAATAATAATTTTCTAAAAACTTTTTTTTACAGAAAATTAACTTTTAAAAAAAAATCACATTATAAAGTATTATTTTTTTTAAAATAAAGTACGAAATATTTTTGTGTTTTAATTCCTTGTGGAATGTTAAATTTTCCATAGCTTTGCATAAGCAATGTTGAATTCTTTTGTACATGGATTCTAAAAGATTTAAAACATTCTAATTCCATTAATTTTTTAACCAAACACAATTTAGAATTTGAATTTAATTTCAATTCCTTAACAATCCTGAAGAATCTTTGAACCAAACGAGCTCTTAGAAGATAAATAAGCGCAAGCTCATTTGTGTGTTTAGTGTTTATTTATAGTCTAATAGTAAGCTTAAAGGCGTAGGTCATGAGTTCAAAACTAAAGTAAGAAATATTTTTGGTTTTAATTCGCTTGTGAACTGTTAAATTTAATATCTTTGCATAAGCATGTTGATTCTTTTGTATGCGATTTAAAAGATTTAACCATTCTAATTCCATTAATTTTTTAAACCAACCACAATTTCGAATGTTGAATTTAAATTTCAATTCAACTTAACAATCCTAAAGCACTTGCATGGAGGTTGGGGTTTTTGGATTGTTTCAGCTTCATCTTAAAGGATGGAGCTGTAATAGATTGTTGAGGAGATGATGGGTTGTGTAAATCTGTAACTGTAGCATTAATGGGCTAAGTTGTAACTGCAGTATGAAGTTATACCTATGGTTGAGTGAGTAATACATAACATTTAAAAATACAGCCCCATTAAATTAAAATGCTGAATCTTTTAGTATAATAGATAGATAACATGCATTGAGAGTTTATTAAATCGATTGCAAAAATTAAAATATAAATAGAACCCAGCACATGAAAAACCGTTTGAAGCCTAAATGGGCCGCTCAAAAAAGCGATCCAAAATCTAAAAAACCCTAATTCTATAACCTATTTATACACCCAAAACCTACAACCAATTCATCATGTGCAGCCTTTCATTTCTTTTTCAGTTCTTCAATATTATACTCACTTTTAGATGGTTGTTTTCTACATCGTTTTTCTAAATATTTTTACAAATTTATAAAAAGATCGCGGTGATGACTCGGAAATTCAAGCTCAACAGACCGGAATGCAGTCTTTTCTCTTATTTGAGATCTGTTTGCGTGTCGACAACCCCGCTGATCTGAGCGATCTTTTTTTTATACTAGTATTTGTTTATAATTTCGTCAAGGTATCTACTTTGTTTAATAATTTATTATTTCGAGTCTGTTTGGTGTTGCTTATTTTTTGGGTTTATGATCTCAATAATTTGAGGGTCTTAGAAAATCCATGAGCAATTAAACTAGGAATTTAGCTATGTCAAACATATGTTTTATAGTAATTAATTTATTTGTTAGGTAAATATGGAAGGATGGTGTTACAATGAGGATCCAAAGCTCCCTCTTCTGATAAAAAAAAGTTGAGGAAAACCTGCTGGCAGAATCGAACCAAAATTATATTTCTTGCCTTCTGAGTTACCTCCTTCCTTAATTAAAAAAATAAAGTTTAGTAAGTTTATATAAAAGAATTAAAAGATGCGGATGATGACTCGAAATTTCAAGTAAACACAGACGGAATGCAGTCTTTTCTCTCTTGAGATCTGTTCTGCGTGTCGACAACCCCGCTGAACTGAGCGATCTTATCCTGTCAAACCAATTACCGATAGTCACAGCTAAAATAAGTTTTTATATAATTTAAAGGGTTTGTTTTTTGGGTTTATAAGTTCAATAGATCTGTGAGAAGTCAGTAAGCCTTTTATGGTTCTTGTTCAGCTTGCATTGAGCACATAAATCAAGAAATATTTTTAGGCCATGCGTATTTTTTGTTAGTTGTTTTACTCGGTTCGAAGGTTTGTGATCTTTCAATGTAGAAGACGAAGATATATTTGTTGTTTCGCATATCTTTCACCATGGTTTTAAAAGACGCGTCATGACGCCGCAAAGGCCTTGCAAGGGCGCGAGGCATGGCCTTTACGCCACGCAATAGACCAAGACTTGGGCTTAAGGCTTGACGTGAGATGAGAAGTGAAAAAACGTGATAAGATGCGATAAAACGTGATGCGTGAAGGCTTTTTTTAATTCATAAAAATCATTTTTATATAAAATGAAAAATATTACATGCAAACTAAATATATTTGTAATATGATATAAATATATAAATTTATAAATATTTTTATATTTTGTGTCGCTTTAAGTCACGTTTTAAAAACGTCATGACTCGCAAAAGCGTGAGGCTTAACCATGCCGTCACGTCACGCCTCACGTTATGTATAACCTTGCCTTTTACCGATGGTTAACATGAAAAGAACGAGGAAAACAATTCCTATAGGAAATGTTTTGCATATTTTACTTTTTTTTTATTGAGACACTTTAGACTTTGCATTAAACTCTTTATATATTATGCTTTTAAGTGTGTACATACAACTATATATAAGTGTATAAATTAAAACAAAATCTGTGCTAATCGTCTCCTCGGCTGGATGGAGTGGTGGTGGTAAACCCACCTAACACATCAGCGTCATATCAGCTTTCTCTCTCAAAATAAAACTCACCTTACAACTCACCTTTCAACCGTAATAAGAACTCACCTTACCATTAAAACTCATATTTCATTAAAATACTCATTTTATATAAAATATACCCCACTAAATGCTCACACACACTCACAATCAATTAAAATACACTTAATAAAAATAAGCTGGCCCACAAAAATGGAACTCACACTAGGTGAGTTACTCACCATAAGCACCTGAAAATACAACTAAAGTCACCAAGCTAGTGCACAAATAAAAAGTGACTTTTGGGACCAGGATGGCAAGTCACACGTGACTTTGAACTCACCTAGGTGAGTTTGGCACCACTCCGTCCAGCCTAAATATATAATTAGTTTGACTAAACTCCGCATTTTCAAAGATAGGGTGAAACTGTCTTTCTTTTTTCTAACGGTGGTTTAATTTTGTTAGTCACGAGGGCTTTTTGCTTTTTCGTCCTTCCAAACACTAGTAATCCTGTTGGTCCTGGATTATTATTTAAACAAAAAATAAATTTTAAACATCTCTTTTTTAACTTTTTATTTTATCTATATACTACATGGGGTGGGAAACGACGTAATTTCACCCCTAGCTACAGTAACAATTTTTTTTGGGCTCCCAGTTTGGCCCAATTTATTGGGCTGCGACTTTGGGCCGGCCCAAATTTTTTTTTTAAAACTTTGTTGGCACAAAATAGGGAAAAAAAAAATATATATTACATAAGTATCGAGTTATTCAGATAAAAGAATACTCGCAGAATCATTTTCGATACCTAATAACTTTAAAATAATCGAAAGGGTCACAAACGTACATCTTTAGGTCGCATTAAACGGTGTCATTTTACGCCACTAAAAACCATAAGCCCAAATATATAACACATATTTACCCAAATCTCATAAAATTATATTAAAAAAAAATCCGTATAGCAAAAAAAAAACAAATCTTTAAACATGAAACCTAACACATAAGCCCATATAAAAAAACTATTAAACGTGAAACCGAAAAAATAAACTCGAAAAAAATAACACCTAAAAAAAAATAACGGCACGAAACAACGCGCGGGACATAAACTTATATAAGGGAAAAAAAAGAACCTATAAACATGATACGAGAAATAAACCCGACATATTTACGCACTAAACCTAAAGCTCAAATATATAACACATATTTTACCTAAATTCATAAATTATTTTAAAAAACAATCAGTATATAGCAAAAAAAAACAAATCTTTAATCATGGAAACTAACTCAATTAAGCCCTTAATTATAAACTATTTAACCGTGTAAACCGAAAAATAACTCGAAAAAAACAACACCTAAAAAATAACGGGCACGAAACAACGCGCGGGGCATAAACTTATATAAGGGAAAAAAAGAAACTATTAAACATGATACCGAGAAAATAAACCCGCAACATAATTCCATAAAATTATACTAACCCCCCTCCCCCCCACCTCTAGCAAAAAAAAACCTTTAAACATGAGGCCCAACACTTAGAGCACTGGGAGTGGTGGTGCCAAACTTTTGGTGCCAAACTCAAAAAGTGGTGCCACGTCAGCAAAAAGGAGTTTGGCACCAGAAATGCTATGGCACCAGAATTCAGTGGCATTGGTTTGGCACCAGAATTCTGGTGCCATAACATTTTTTTATTATTATTTTTTAATTTTTTTAATAAAAAATTTAAATAAACTTTAATTAAATTTTATTCAATTAAAGCATAACATAAAAAAACATTACATTAAAAAAAAACATTACATTTAAAAAAAAACAATACATTAAAATGTCAACTTAAAAAGAAATAATTACAAAAAGCGTAAGATGTAAAAAGAAATAAACAATGAGGGGTTAAAATGTCAACACAAAATAACAAAAAGGTTTAAAATAAAAAAAAAACAAAAAACAAACACCCTCTTCCCTGTGTTTCTTTCTTCTTCATCTTCCATGTGTTTCTTTCTTCTTCAGCAGCCATGAACAAAAATACCAAATCGACTTTATCATCAAATACAAACATAAAAACACAAACATACACACACACAAACACAAAGGAAACACAAAAAAGCAAAATAAAAATAAAAAATTAGAGAACCGCGTGGGCTGTTAGCCACGGCGCGAGAGCGAACGGCGCCAACCACGAAGTGATGCGCCGTTCTTTTTTCTCGCGCCATGGCTTGGCGCCGGGCGATGGCACGATGACTCCCTCCACTCTTATGCCCATATAAGAAAAAAACAAACTATTAAACATGAGATCGAAACAATAAACCCGCACAAAATTAAAAAAGAAAAATTAAAGGCTCGCAACAGCGCGCAAAAAATTAACGCCCCGCAGCAACGCGCGGGTAATTCTGCTTGTTATTTCTCAAACTTTCTAGTTTGTTTTTTGATTGAGATCCTTTAAAGTTTATATGAACTTTATTAGTAAAGTTGTCTCACAAAAATAAAGTAAACTGATACGAGCAGCCCAGCTACTACCCATATCGAGTCCCACAAGGAAGCCCAAGACCCAAGTACCATAGCTAGGCCCAAGAGGAAGAT